>JAULBV010213707.1:0-15485 GCA_032358295.1 Pterothamnion heteromorphum | reverse complement strand
CGTCCACTGTGTCAAAGGAAAAATCATTCCGGGTGCACCCGCCAGGACTCGAACCCGGACCTCCCAAATGTCACACTGACGGCCTTACCCACCAAGCCACACAGCCATACTCGATGCACATCACATGATTCCACCTGTACTCACACCTGCCACTCAGTGCACATGTGACCGCATTTCTCACAAAAACCTCCTGTGCGCAGTGGCTAAAATACCGCTGAAAATTTGAAAATTTGGCCAAATAATAAAATTTACGCCCTAATTTTATTTGCGCTTGACGTGCATATCGCGCACCTTCAAATTTGCACAAGTCGGCCGCACTCGAGACACGCATCGCCTCCGTGCTCGCCGAAGGTGGCGCAGCGTGGAGCAGAATTTTTCAGTCCGTGGTGCGTGGCGTCCTGCCGGTGACGGCGACGGCGCGCCACGCCGAACCGCGCCGCGGCATACTATTACAAACATCGCGCGCTTCGTGCGCGTTGTGTAGTGCATCGCAACCAAGGCAAAATGGCGGTCATGCCGCCGTGTGGACGCCCAGATGCGTGCGCAGGTGGGCCACGCGCTCGCCGCGGGGCATAATTAAACTGTGCACAGTCTGTGGCGTGGCGCGTGCTGGTGGGGCCAGTGGCTGGTGCAGTACCTCAGGCAGGGAACATGAGTGCTTCCCTCTAGACGCCCGGATTGGCGACTCCTTTTTACGGGACCCGTTGCGCCCCCTTGGTGCCGGTGGCTCGGATCCCCGCCGAAGCACGCTCGCATGGCGATGACACTGGCCTCTTGATTGGCCATGGCGGAATTTACAGTGACTCCGGGCGGGGCGGTTGCGGTGGATGGAGTCACGCGCTGGCGCGGCGACAGGTGTGCGGCGCGGCGCGCACCTGCGTACCGAAATTGGCCATGGAGCCCTCTGCCATAAACAAACACCGGACCGGACCGGGGAAGTCACACTACGGCAGCACGTCCTGCGAAGCATAGTGAGACTGGCACGAGCGGATCCCGACATTGCGAAGGCATTTGATTGCTTTACGACGCGTGGTAGTCGTTGCCGTGCTCCAGAACAATTCCCTGCTACACGCGTCGGCTCGTGTTCGACCACACCAGAATATATTCTGTAGTTGTGATACAACATAATAATTTATACATTATTATGTTGTACAAGAGCTATACTGATTCTGGAGGTCAAAGGAAACTCTCAAGTTAATTCGGACTGTATATTTCGAGGTCAAGGTGGTTTTACGACAGTAATTTATCGCTGGCAATACTATTGCCGTACTATATAGTTCAGCTTACAGTGCATTGACTAGTAGTTAATGCGCTGAACCACACTTCGCACTCCGTCGGGACAGTAAAGTCACAGCCGAGGCAGTTCTTCTGAATTTGACCTGCCGACTTACACAGAATATCTATATGCAACATACTCCCGCATATGCAGAAGGACTGTCTTGCAGTATTGGTTAAAAAGAGCGCCATCCGGTGGTGGAATATACAAGCTGACACTACGGGACCATTCCATACTGGTATTGTCAACCGAGAAGATATGTGCGGACCGGGCTGCAGAATGGTCCCCGCGATTTTGATGCAGCAATCAAGGTTAGTTATTGGTGGAAATGTCACCTGAGATTCTCTGAGCAGCTGTCGGCTGCAGTGGGCTGCAGAATGGTACCCTACACTGTTGTATGGCGCTTTTTCTACTTTTATTCTATGCTTCAGCGCCAAGAAGCCATGTACGAATGTCCACGTGTCCCACACTTAGACTCACGACGGTAGATGTTTGTCCTCTTGCACCCACTGCACCTCAGGCGCATCTCAGCATCTTCATCTTCGACAGCGACGGACTTCGGTCATTGACTTCGGCCGCGACGTTGAATTTGGTCTGGACCAAATTCTTGCAGTTCGTGTTCTAAGCGGCGTTCAAAAGGACTGCACCGAACATGAAGAAAGGCACCGGCCGCTCCACTCGGCACACACCTAAAATTGTCAAGAGCAAGCGCATGAAGTCCAAGATTGCCTCGGAAAACTACGAGCGGGATGAAGGGCGCCGTGCTGGGCACAATCCCGGACTTGGTGCTGGTTCTATACCAGTTCCAACGACTCCCGATGTAGAAGAGACCCATGCACGTGGGGTACAGGAGCTTTCTGTACGGGTGGAGACTGGTCGAGGACGGGTTCCCCGCCTGTCACCGATTCGGAGAGCGACGGCCGACGCGACTACTGCCCGTGAGCGGAATCTAACTGCCGCTGTTACCACTGCCGGTGTTGGGTCTCGCGGAGTTGAGGCGGGTGTCACTACAAGGCGTAGTGTCGCTGCAGAGGCTGGGGTAGACCACGCAAGCACGAAGGGAAAGGTTCCGCAGGAAAAGAGACGCGTGGCGGAAAATGCAGAGAGAGCTGCAGGTGATCCCCGAAGCGTCGCCGGGGCAGCCCAGCCGCAAAGGGTTGTCGTTCAAGCTCAACGAGCGGTCTTTGTGCCTACTAGCACGAAACGGGTGGCACGTCAGCTTGAGAGCCGCACGCGAGCGGCCGGTCGGGGCAAGACCCGAAATGTCGAGTCCACTCGCGTGGACGCACAACGCAACCGCAAGAGCGCCATCACTCAGGGCGAGGGTAAGGCTGCGATCACAGAACGCGATGGCAAGAGTCCTGGTGCACACCATGATGGAAAGATGGCTGCAGTGCAGCGCGAACAGAATGTCGCGGGCACACAGCGCGAGCGCGCTGCCGCACAGCGCCGTCGAGACGGGGCGGTCATAGAGCTCGAGCGCGCTGTAACACAGCGCCATCGCGAAGGTGCGGCCACACAGCGAGAGCGCACTGTAACACAGCGTCAGCGGGACGCGGCGGTCACACAGGGCGAGAGTGCTGTCGCACAGCGCCGGGTGGACGATGCGGTTGCAGAGCCCACACGCGACTGCGCTGTCGCACAGCTCGAGCGCGAAAGCGCGGTCACAAGGATGGAGAGGGCTCTTGCAAGGCGCGAGCGGGCTCTCGAAGCGCGTGAGAAAGCGCTCGCCGATCAACTCAGCCCGAACACCGAGCACCAGACGCCGATAGCCACGCGCGACAAGACCCTCGACGGCGCGGAAGGTACTGACCATATGTTCCTCGAAGAGGCAGAGGGTGCGGCATCTGAACAGTATACTTTACAAGCCGAGCTGGGGCACGCTGCAGCTGAGCCGCATAAATTACTCGCCGATCCGAAGCGCGCGGCCGATGAGGCGCCGAGTGTGCACACGGAGATGCATTACACGGCACCTGCTCCCAAAAGGGTGCTAGCGCATCACAAACACGCGGAAGCCGATGGGACGAGGGCGCCCACCGATCTGGTGGACGCAGCACCGTCGCCGCAACGGGTGCACGCGGAGCGAGAGAGCACGGGAGAAGACGGTCGTAGGGTGCATGCCGATACGTAGAACGCCGCAATTCTTCAAAAGGGTGCTCGCCGAGTACGAGCACCCGCGATGCGAGAAGAAGAGGTCCCTCGTGGAGCCCGTGAAAGCGGCAACTGCACCGGAACAGCTGCATGCCGAGCACGGGAGGGCGGGCTCCGTGAAGCCGATGGGGCACGCCGAGCCGGAGCCGGAGACCGCGGCAGCAGCACCAAAGAGGATGATGGCCGAACAAGTTCGCGTGGACATCGAGTAGAGGGGTCGTCACAGGCTGCTAGTGGTGGCTGCGCGCGGGGGAGAGAGTGCTACTGAAAGTGAAGGCTGGACGGAGAGGGACGCTGAGGGAAAACATGGGGCTCGGACTGGTGAGGTAGAACGAGAGCCGAATGAGCAGTGCCAACTCAAGACGCGCAACCAGTGGGTGCGCGTCTTGAGTTGGCACTGCTCACATCGTACTCTCCGTAGTGGCACTACGGAGAGTACGATGTGATGCATGGCAGTCCAGGGCGTGTTGACGCATCTGTCGATGGAATTGAGGACGACGTCTCGCACCTGCGCCGAGTTATTGACGACATAACCTCGGAGGAAGAACTTGATGAGATTCAGCCAGTACCCAATGCTGCTTCGCCGGCAAACGCTGTCCTTGACTGTGTCGAGGGCGACGTGGACACACACAACGACGTTGATAAGGAACTGTGCCGAGCTATGTTCGGGACAGTACCGCCTTCTGAGAGCCCGCTGAGCACCAGAGACAGGCTGCTATCGGACCGCAACCTGTACGAGAACGATGCCCAGCAAGCTGAAGAACTTCGTATGAAGGAGAAAGCAGCCTTTGTTACAGGAGATTTCCAGGAAGGAGACAATGTCCCGCTACCCTCACAGATGTTGAGAAAGCGGACCCGCCCAGGCTATGACAGTGATCGAAGCGACGCTCTTGAAAGTGACAGTGACGACAGCGCAGAAGACGACGAACTGTACGTTGCAGAACGTCGTACTGGTAATGTTGGAACTGCAAAGCGCCGAGCTCTGAAGAGGCGCAAGAGAAATGTGTGCAGGCCAGCAGTTGCATCGGTCAGTGCAGGCCGTGAGCGTCGCAGTGCATTCAGCCACCTCAAGACTGCCAACTCTGAGTTGTTCAGGGACATGACGTGTTGTGTCCGGCGGAGGTGCTTCGAAGTTGTCAACAAAGAACATCTGGCTGCAAAGGTTCGTTCTGTCATGACCATGGGTCTAAATGAGAGGCGGCAGGCGCTGAAGAGCATGCTGGGCGAGGGGAGCGTGTTCATGTTTGACGGTCGCGGAGTATGCTCCGAGTTTCTCGTACGCGCGTTTCGGTTCTCGCGTGACCTCCAGTCCTTTACGAAAGGTACATCTCGGGCGTACAGTGCTCCAAGTCGGGTTGGCGCGGTTCATGACAAGAGGAAGAAGAACGCTCGCGACGCGATAATCTGTTTCTTGGAGAGGATCGCCGACCAGACCGCCAACGCCATGCCGGACAGTGAAGAGCGGCACTTACCGTTCTACGATAAGAAGCATGTCTACGATATATTCACAGAGCAGTATCGTATTCTGCATCGTGACGAGCCGCCGACATCATCATATTTCCATATCACTTGGAAGTCCCACGTCTCTCACGTGAAAGTCCGGAAGTGGACCCGTTTCACGAAGTGCGACGAGTGCGATCGGTTCAAAAGAGCTCTTGCTGAAGGCTCAAGAACCGGGTTGCAGAACAAAACAGTCCTCGCGCAGTATAAGGATCATCTGGATATGGTTGGAAGGGAGAGACGCGTTTACCAGAAGAGGAAGGAGCAGGCTATTCTCAGTCCCAGCGATTGCATGTCCGTCATTATTGACGGCGCCGACCAATCGGCTTTCGGGTTGCCGCACTTCACTACCAGCACGAAGGACGTGAGAGGTCATGGTCTCAAGGTCAAATTGGTTGGAGTTCTCGACCATGCCCAGGACAACAGCCTCAATCTTTTTACGATGACGGAAAACTTCGAAACCGGTGCTAACCACATCATGGAAGCCCTTCACAGGGTACTGAACTCCCGCCACACTCAGTCCCATCTCCCAAATGTTCTTTACGTGCAGTTAGATAACTGCAGGAGAGAGAACAAGAACCAGTACCTGATGTCATATCTAGAGTGCCTCGTGCGTTGGCGTGTGTTTCTGGAGGTTCATGCCTCCTTCCTCCCCATTGGCCATACGCACGAGGACATCGACCAGGTGTTCAGCTGCACCTCTCGCCGGTTGAAGTCGAATGATGCCATCACTCTAGATGACTTGCATGACCAACTACGCCAGTCATATACCCCGCGCCCGGCTGTTGCGCATCTCAAACACGTCGCGAATTTCTCTGGTTTATGTGTACAGGAGAACGTTCTGCAGACTGTGCGCCCATTCAAGCACATGCGGTACTTTAAGTTCACGAGGGAGGACAGGGGCGACGGGGAACGGGACGACGGGGCAGATGGAAGCCAGGGGGATGAACAACCGCTGCGGACGACCTGTTGTGTGAAGGTGAACGCGAGTGATGACTGGGAGCCATTGCACAAGTCGAAGTTCCGCGGAGGCGCAGGGCGCGGCGCCGGAGGTGGGTTCATTTCAAGCGTCCCAGATTTACGTCGCACACCATCGACCCGGACAACCTGTCCGGAGGATAGGGCAGACGTTATTAGACGTTTACATTCCGAGGAGACGCGCATCGGTGCTAGGTCTAAGTTCGCTGCACTCAACTCACTGGTGGAGGATATATACGAGTCAAGGGAAGAACAGTTCCACTGGAACGTGTCCAATTGTGTCGAATTGACTCATCGCGCAGGAGAAGGCGACGGCGGAGTTGAAGACGGTATGTTAGACGCGTGTTTACCGGATGTGGGTGGTGGGACAGGGGGTGCGGCTCCAGAGCTCGAGTACGAGATCAACGCGATGGTTGCTGTTCGCTGCTCTGACGACGGCGACGCCTGCCCATTCTGGATAGGAAAGGTGTGCCAAGTGAAGAAGAATGAAAGTGGGCTCGTGACGGGGTTAGTTGTGCACTGGTACGAAGGCCAAGGCTCATCGTCGGACACTGTGTATGACCAGCGCTACTTCCCTTCGTACACTTCGCCGAAGTCGAAGAACAAGAGGAGGCCGTGGAAGGATGAAATTCCGCCGCAGTCTGTTCTGATGGCTTTCCCAGGGCTCACGAAGAAGCACAGACTGCCAGCAGGAGTGATGGGGAACTTGAGGAGGTTGGGATAGTGTGCGCCACGACTTCCTAGGTGCAACCTGAGCGTATCGTCGGTCGTCCGTAAAGGAAGTAAGTCAGAGACTTGAACCTCGTGCACCGGGCTGCGCGCGGCGCGATGACTTGCACCACGCCGTCAACCCCAACCTCACCAGGGCATTCTGCGTCAAGAGCAGACTTCAACCTCAACACCAACCACCGCGGCGCCTTGAAAGACCCAGTCATACCACACTTCACCCTCATCCGCGACCGCCGTGCAGTCTTGAGCATCCCCGACCGACGCACCGACTTCGACCTCATCCGCGACCGCCGTGCGGACTTCTTCAACACCAGCAACGACCACAAGGACCCCATCGACTTCTCTCACAACCGAAACAGCTGCGCTCTTCTTCGATTGCTGCTCCCACTTCTTGAAGAACCCAGACCACCGCACGGAATTCTTCAACCAGCTCCACCGCTGCTCCGACTTCTGCACGCACCCAACGACCGCGCCGACTTCTTCAACAAGCTCGACCCCGCCCAGAAATCCCCCATCAACCACGCGGACTTCGTCCACAACCTCGACGACCGCGCCGACTTCGTCAACAACCTCGACCACCTCGGGGACTGCTTCAAAAACCTCAACCACCGCGCCGACGTCTTCAACAATCTCAACCACCTCGACCACCTCGCGGACTGCTTCAACAACCTCAACCACCGCGCCGACGTCTTCAACAATCTCAACCACCGCTTCAACCTCCGCGCCGAACTCCACGCCGCCGATCATGTCCGAGATGTCCGACTTCAGCATCCACTTCGTGTGCATGGGTCCCGACGACCCGGACTACCCCGCCTATAGCCGCATTTTCTCCCACCCGATGCCGTCCTCTGAAGATACCGAGTACGACCCGCTCGGGCCGACGGACGCCACTGCGGTGGAAGAGGCACCGGAGTCCGACCCGCTCGAGCCGACGGACGCCACTGCGGTGGAAGAGGCGGAGTCCGACTCGCTCGAACCGACGGACTCGGCTCCGGTGGAGAGCGTGTCTCCCGATGCGACGTCTGTTGCCCGGCGCGAGAACAGGACCTCTCGCCGCCAACCGCGTCGCTCCGTCCGCATCGCCGTGATGAACGCTCGTCGTTCGCCGCGCCTCGCGATGATGAACAAGTAGTCCTGGGCCAGAAGATGAACTCTGAACAGGGGATGAGTTGGGTGGGATGGATGATTAAAGGACTGCGATGGACTCGAACGGACAACTGACGACTACAAGTTGGCTTGTAGTCGCCGCTGCGTGCGCTAGAATGAACAGGGCGCAAACGGGGTTGGGTGGTACTGCACGCGGGGCGAGTTGGTGTCTTTAAGCGCGCACTGCGCGGTGCGCAAAGTGGTGACAGAAAGCATAGCGAAGGGCGCGAAGGTAGGGTGCGGCGTCTGTTGTGGTGTGACGGCGCGACACGACGCAGTTGTTGGCCGAGGAGCGGAAGTTGCCGCCGGCGCGGCATGGGTTGCCGTCGTGAAGTGCGCCGGGGGCGCGGCGCGACGGGGTTAGTGGAGCGGAGCGGATAGTTGCACGGTCGGCGCGGCCAGGCCCGGCGAAGTTGTTCGATGTGGAGCGACGGGCACGTCCGGCGCGGCGCGGCGGGGTTGGTGGAGCGGAGCAGCGCGGTTGGGACGGGAAGGGCTGCGCAGGCGCGCCGCAGCGCATAGCAGCGTTTTCGAATGGCGTCGGACGTGGTGTGAGTAGCGCCGGCGGAGCAGAGCGACGTGGTCGTTATGTGACGAGCGGCGACGTTGTTGGGTGAGGACCTGGTGCCACCGGCGCGGCATGGGTTGTAACATGAGAAGCTGCGGGCGTGGCCGGCGCGGTATGACATGTCAAGTGAGAAGGAGTGCGGCCCAGCGGGGTTCCGGTCATGAGAATAACAAGCACCGCGATGCGCCGCGGTTGTTGGTGGAGAAGAGGCGGATGCGGCTTGGTAGGTGTCGTGAGGAGCGGCGATGAGCTGCGTCGAGGTGGCGTTCGGCGCGACGGCGGCGGGGGTCACATGCTGCCACGACACGGGCCCTACGTATAGGTCAGCGCAGGGGAATTTCGCAGGGGCAATAAGTTAATCTTGATAACAACTGTTAGATTGCGAGAACCCACGCTGGAAACAGGCGTGGATGACGTATTTCGTACGCCTCAAAAATTAAACCAATATTGGTGGTTTGGCATGCTCGGAATTACAGGCTACCGCAGTCCAGTTAAATATTCAATTTTATGGAACCATTAAATTAATATTGATAACAGTCCATTGGTCCTTCCATTTTCAAATAGCAAAGATCTATTCCTAGAATAGCCAACTGACGTCTGCTGCCCGAGCTACTGCGCCCCCACTGCGTGGATCCCGCCGTGACCCTACGGCCTTAGCTAAAACTCTGTGCCCTTCCTATGCAAACGTTTAGGAGGGCCCCCCACATGCGGCGCCTGATGCCGCAGCTACCATCTGCGCCCTTGGCTCCGCGCTTCCGCGCCGGGCGAGACCTGCAGCGCAGCGCAGATCGTGATCAGTGTACGCCAGGCGCGCACCCGCGACACCCCTCCTACCCAACCTCCTCCGCTATCGTCGAAGTACACGGCGCCGTCGAGTACGCCGTCGCGCCCGCGCCGTCGTGTGCGCCGTCGCGGCCGCGCCGTCTCCCGCGCTGTCATTGGCCAGCGCCGTCGGGTGCGCCGTCACGCCCGCGCCTTCAAGTGCGCCGTCGCGCCCTGCCCGTCGCCCGCGCCGTCAAGTGCCGTCGCGCCCGGCCCTTCACCCGCTCCGTTGCCCGCGCTGTCGCCCCCGCTGTCACCGGCCCGCGCCGTCGCTCACGCTGTCACCGGCGCCGTCCCTCGCGCCGTCGCCGCCGCTCGCGCCGTTGCCCGCGCCGTTGCCCGCGCTGCCTACTACAAAGGCTCCAGCGTCGTCCCGGCGGCGGTTGAGCGGTACCATCGCCCGCTCGTTCCTCCGCGAGAGCTCTGTGGCTCGTCCCTTTAGCCCTCGCGGTCGCCGGTCGGCGTCACGCCGGTTGCACGCCAGCTGGCAGCTGGCGTACAATCAGCAGAAGCAGCAGTGCTGCTCCGAAGTGGTGCATATGCATGCGCTCCACTTTTATCACGGTGCCGTCAAGCATCAGAACGTGTTCCTGCAGGAACACGTTAATGAACACGAGCGCCTCGCCGCGGGTCTGTCCTACGGATATCGAATCGGTCTCGCACTCGACGCGACGGGTGACGCCGCACTCCATGAACTGGCCTGGGCTAACGCTCAGGAACCGGAGCTGTCCACCATGCGCGACGGCAGAGCCGACTCCGCCGGTGTCGCTGGATGGTCCGGCCTTCTAAGTGCCAGGACGCAATTGCGACCCAGACAGCGAGTGTCTGCGGACTCGGAGCCCTCACTGCATGGTAATTTCCGATGAATACATTGCAACACTACACCGTTTCCGTTGGTAGTGACCCATGGCTTTCGGTGGAAATCCATCATTATTGCGTAAGGTCGGTAACCATGATACTATCATTCCTTTGGATGGTACCGTACCATTGTAATCAGTGGTTCCGTAATATCCTTATAGTTCTTTACGAGTGAACCACGATTTATTTCCGTTTCCTATCATTTTTTAGTGGTACATTAGCAGTTTGGGAGCTATCAACATAGATTCCAATGAAATATGTTGAATCCTGTCGTTCCATTTTAATGTTTCATGTTCACAGGCCATGTCTTTTAATGTAGTGCACCATGCATATACCATACTTCCGTGCAAGTGAACCAAGGAATTGTACGGTACACTTCCATAGAAAAAGGTATTCTGGTGGGTTATGAGCGTATGGAATACATGGTACAATACAATAGAGTTCTTTGTTTCCTTAGCACTGTCCCGCTCCGTTATGCTGTACGGGAACATTACTTGGCCCTGGTTCCTTGCAAATATCCCGTCGTATTATCATGGTACAGTCCACTGTATTAACGTGGTGTAACACGGAAGGCCATGTAGTATTGAACCGTAAGGGTACATTATACTTCGGTGGTTTCTTATTAAGGCCCCGTGCGTTTTACTCGTAATGTATCATCGCAAGTGATGGTTCCCTATGTATGGCTCCATTACAAACGATTGGGACAAACCGATGCTTCACGTGGGTGCATACCACTGGCCCGCCGAATTTCCGTGGTTCAGTCCAATGTATACCCGTTCCATTATGGGGGCTGTATTTCAGCCCCCTTTAAGGGGGCTGAAAAGTAATGTCTAATTTTTATTTCTGGACACCCTGATGGGGCTTTTCATCCGCGGATCGTCGTGTCCAAATCTGCCCCTTGTGTGCCTAAATTACTTTTTGATTTCGTCCATTCGGTCACCGCTATATGTCCGGTCACACTCATAAAATGACCCACTATGACCCCCTTGGGCTTCGTTTGAGAATGTGCGTTTTCTTCCCTTCTCACACACCATAACCATTCATCAAAAGAAAGTAGAGTACGCTTTTCACTTTATGTTGTTTGATATCGAAAGCACAGCCAATAGAGACTTGAGTAATACGTAAGTGTACAAAACTCATCATCTTGAATCAAACGGAACAAGGTGGACGAAAGAGGTGATTTACATCCAGCTATTCTTTACAACCCGTCCCGGTTTACATCCAGCTATTCCTCACAAACAATACTTAGTTCCTGCGGCGTCGTTTGCGAGGGCGACTAGAGTCCTGACCTCTACGAACTCGCGAGCTTCGAGGTGGAAGTTCGGTTCTATCCCGAACAGTCGAATTATTCTCATCAATCCTCGCTCTCTGGCTTCCACGGGTAGCATTGCTTCTCCTCCGACCTCGCCTTGACACTGCAGATCTTCTAGTAGCTGGCATGTCAGCATTATCTTGATCATCACAACCTCCCATATTATAATTAATACGAGCAGAATTACGAGAAGGAACTGCTTGTTCCTCTCGTTCCGGACCATCATTGGATATGGTACCGTGTACAGCTGCAATAGCAACTGGCTCTGGTACTGGACGCCGTTCTTGGCTTTCGTTACCCATATCATGGCCGTGCTGTTGTGCGGCTCCTATTGCATTATTCTCTGCTACAATTTGACCACTACCGCCAACAGCTGCCAACGTATGCCTCTGAATGGGGATATTCTCAATAGCAGGCCTATTGCGTCCTCTGTCCAGGAATCGCTCGGAATGAAAAATGTGCCAGCATGACGAGGGATCACGACTATCTTCTTTGCCTCCAGGATCACACAGTGGTACTTCACATGTTCCGCAGGAGTATATTGTTTTTCTTCCATTCTTTTTCCCCCCATTAAATCCAGGGAAGGAGCACACTGCACACCACTTCCGGAACCGTTGATTCCCTTTTCTTGTATCCGAAAGTTGCGTCTTAAAAGGCTGACGAATGGAAATATGATTTCCTGTACTGCGCAACCTCCACATTTCTAAGGTACTGAATCTCGACAGAACCTTCCGAAGAAAACGTTGAGGTAGAGGTAAGTCTTGTGGGGTCTCAGTTAGGTCCGCATGTGCTGGCTGTACCATATCTTCTACCAGGCGACGAACAAACGACTTGAAAGACATCGTTCTGCTGTTGGTCTTTCTCATCTTTGTATAAAACCTTTCGGACTGAGCTGTTTTTGTTGTCGCCTCTGCATCTTCTTGAGGTTCCATTGTACTTTCAGCACCTGTCCCGGCTCGAAGCATTCTATATGCCAAGAATGCGTTGTAAACCTGCGTGTGAATGAATCGCAACATGTACTTGCAGAACGGATGCGCTCCGGGAATTTCGACCTTCATTTCCGATAGTGCTCGAGAGAACTCATCTGTTCCTCCTTTTACCGCGTTCCATGCGAGAGCGATGCGAGGCCTTATTTGAAGAGTTTCTGGCATGGGCCGGCCTGACTGTTGAACATATTAATTGACGTTCATGCATAACTGATAGTATGAGCAAAAGGCCTCAAACCCTGTACCCTCTCCATTTCTGCTCACAACCTCCATTAACTCTTCTGGTAGGTCCAGTGAACATTTTCCGATCCACCCGAATGCCTGCAGTCTTACTTTCTGTAGATACTCTGAATACAAATGTAGCTGTGCTTCAGAGTACTCAATGCGAGCGACGTATATTATCCCTGAAGGAGATGCCACAATGAAGAGAACATTTCGTACACCTAAAGTGACGGCGTGATGTAGACATTGGGAACGATATTCAGCCTTCATTGTGATGGACAGGTACTTATCTCGTTCCATCTCGCTGTATGCTTGCACATGCACTACCTCGCCATGGAGGTGAGCTGTTTGAATCGCAGAAGATTGCGTCGTATCCTTAGTCATTGTTTTCACTTCCAGTGCCACTCGAAACGAAGATTCCCTGACAGATTCAGTAGTTCGGCTGGTAATTTGCTCTGCCTCTGTTTCATGTCCCAAAAAGCGACAGCTTCCTATCCCGTCTGGGAAGTCCGCAATCATGCTCCATTGCTCTTCAAATCTAGAGATAAGTCCACACTCTAGAGCAAATTCCATCAGAAATGGAGCCTTGTGAAACTGCAAAGAAGCACTGCAGCGACCTTAACACAGCGGGTTCGTTGAGACGACCAATCCTTAGATTTTCATTGTCACCCAATGAAGGTCGTAAGATCCATGAATCCAAGGCCACCTTCCAGTATGCATTTGTTAACAGTTTTGAGAATGCCAACTCCGAAATCGGCCCAGCGTCCTCCCGCTCCTCATACGTGCTGAGAGCAGTACGTAAACGCAATATCTTATCCCGCTTTAGTCCTGAAACGGAAAGACCCAGACCTCTCAGAAGTTCATCAAGCTTGGATACTAGGAACCGGTTCAGTGAGTTTCGATTATCGCTGACCTCGCAAAACAGAGCGTCTTGTTTTGCAAGTTGATCTTCGCTTACGAAAGTCGGATTGGAATAGATGAGCCGCAATAGGTCCTTCTCATCATGACGAAGGAGAAAGTTATGCTCACGAGCAAGTTGACGTAACACAGACACGTAGCTGTTGACTGTGCGAGACGTAAACTTGAATGATCTTAGAACGAACCATGCCCGGCACCTGCTCTGAGTCACTGTTAACAGCTTCAATGTGGAAAGCCACTCTCTGGCTTCTTCGTTAAGAACTGGGCTCATGAGATCAGCTTGAACATCATGAAAACATATCAAAGAGAGACCCTCAGCTTGCGTAGGTGATAAACCAAGATTAAGTAGACTGGCATTTGCAGGTATTGCAGTTCTTTTAGAAACCGATCCCCAACCAGATGCGACTTCTGGAATAGAGCTTATGAGCAATGCAACACGTCCATTGACAGATTTACGATATGCAGCCGCTTTCAGTAGAACAGCTCCTGCCCTCAAATTGGCAGTTGATCTTGACTTCTTAGATGCAAAAAATAGCGCCCGTCCACCATGCTCAGCGATATGGATTCCTTGATAACCACGTGCAACTCCACTTTGACCGTAAACGAAAATGAAGGACCTGGTGCGCTTGTGTGTTCCAATGATGTGAGCTCTAATCCGATGAAGAATGAAGTCAATAGTCTCATCTGTAATATATCCCCGGTCCATTGCAACTATTAGACCCCCCTGCTGTCCAATGTCTTCTGGGTGTCGAGCTCCCTGAATATACATGAAGATCTTTTCCAGTGTAGAACGAACTCTTTCATGCTGAACGGAATAGTGCCCAGCCAGGAAAAAGCCGGTTAATGCCGAACAACATGCAGTTTGAACAGGACCGATGGCCTTTTTGGGTTGTTAACAACCTTAAGAAACGTAAGTTCCTGCACCTTCCTTGATCGTTGACGAATATGATCATCGTCTATATACACTACAGTCCCATCTGTCAGGAATAGACCGGCATTAATAGTCCAGATTTCTTCTTCAAGTCTGCCAAGAAACCGATGTGATTCCTTAGAAATCAGTTCCCAGGTCAGTCCAGATTTAAAGCAGTCCGGGCCGCTCAAGGCTTTGAGAATATCTATGCATCTTGACTTGCATATCTTAAAACGACCTGAAAGAGAGAACCAAAGACGTTCCACGGGATCAAAGGTTTCCTTAAAACTGGCATTGAACGTCGCACATCTCAAGAAAGCAGCAATGCATGCTCGGAATTCATCCTCACTGGCAACGGCCTTCCTCTGTTGTCGCAACCGCCGATTGACATATTCTTTCATACTGGATATTAAATATCCGGGTAGGAGAAGTTCTAGAATATCTGCCGGTCTTGCTCCTCTTAGGTCTGCAGGGTGTGGCTTTGCCTTCAAACGCTTATATATCACAGTACACTCAAGTTCATACTTCTTAGCAAGCCACTTTTGTACATAGTCCGATTCGAATACGTGGTTTCCAGGGAAAGCAGCATTTTCCTCAAAATGGTATCCGTGATCAGAAACATCTTGGCCTTCTTCAACATCAGATATATCTTGATCGTCTTCACGAAAAATGTAGTCATCCAAATCCTCGCCGGATTCACTTGAGCTATTTGAAACATTCAAGGCGTCGTTATCATCACTAGGCGCATTTGGGGCTGCCGTAGATTCATTTTGGAATCATATCTCGCTAGGCTCTGCTGCGATACTAGAGCTCCCCTGGGTTGGTTCATTTTCCTGCTGTTCTGCGCTTATAATTTCGTCTGGTTCCAATTCCTCGGATGATCCAGGCAATTCCGCGCCATTTGTTCGGCGCATCAAAGAACCTCTCCATGAACCATGAGAGTCCATTGTAAGTTTCGGGTCCAGGTCTGGCGGTCTGCTAACAATTCTTGCGGATGAATTGTTTTCCATTATTGAAAGCGGTGGTTTGCTTCGGGTGTGCTTCGAGGGGAGTGGGGCAGATGAGGGGGATATGCTTCAGGGGTGATTGGGGTCGGGAAGAGGAGGGGG
>JAULBV010213596.1:0-15507 GCA_032358295.1 Pterothamnion heteromorphum | reverse complement strand
TTCCTGACTGAAGCCGCTAAAAAATGTCAGAACTAATCTCCCACCTTCTTTTCTTCGGCGGGGTTAATTTTGTCCTGCGTTATGGAACTATTTTAAATATTCCTCGCGAATTTCTTTCGCGTCTGCCGTTCTTTAAGAAGCTTTTTAATTGTTCTCTTTGTTTGGGGTGGCATGTGGGTTTTTGGATTAGTCTTTTGACTGGAGAAGGAATTTGGCCGTCTGTTCAGTGGGCTTTTGTTTCTTCTTGTTTTTGCTGGCTTCTTGATTTTTACATTATGAGTGCCAAAAAGTGGGTAGAAAAAGCTTGACATTTGGAGGTCTTCCTTTTAGATTTTCTGCGTGAAAGAAGGCGATAAGGGTAGAGTCTGCCGCCTAGCAGAAGAAAGAAAAGAATTTGTCACCGATGTTGACGGGTTTGTTTGCTTTTGGCCGAACAAAGATTTCGGCGGCCATTTTTCTTCTCATGTTTTGAGAATTTTAGCCGACGAACTTGATCGTAGGAACGAAGCTTGGGAAACCCAGATTGACGAATACTTTTCAAAAAAAAATGCAAACAACTAAAATCTCCCGTTGTCCTTTCTGCAAAAACTTCATAAAAAGAGTTTACGTTTCAGGAGATCGGGCTTATGCTTTGGTCCAATGTGGAAAATGCAAAGCTTCTGGGCCAATATACAATGAAAAGATCAAAGATTATAAACTACCAGATTCAGAGTTTGCCGAAAAAGCTATCCACTTGTGGAGCGTTGGCGGCGAAACATATCCGCCGATAGTTGATTATCAAATTTGGAGACTTTTAGATTAAATAAACAAAAACAAAGCAAAGTTTGCATCATTTGTAACGGGCGCAAGGGTGGCTGCGGAGGTTGCAATTTTCATCCAGAAGGTTTAATCGAATGGGAGACTTTTGAAATTTACTAAAAAGACAATGACTAAAACTCTAGCCATAATCGGAACCGCTGGCAGAAAAGAAGATTCAACGAAACTCACCGCCGAACATTGGAAAAGAATGTGCGAAGCGGGTCGTAAGGTTTACGAGTTGGAAGATTGTGATTCTCTTGTTTCTGGTGGAGCAGCTTGGGCCGACCATGTTGCTGCCGTTATTGGCTATAATCTTATCATTCGAACAACGATTTGGTTGCCGAAAAAAGAACAAGATATTGAAACAGCGGAGTATTATCACAAAAAATTCAGTCAGGTGTTGGGTTATGATACATGGCAGGAATTAAAACAATGTGATACATTAGTTGATTTTACCTTTAAAAATTTTGGTGGGTTTAAGGATCGTAATACCAAGGTCGCAGATCAGGCCGATATTTTCTTAGCCATGACTTTTGGAGAAGGGAAAAAAGTAAAAGACGGCGGAACTCTCGATACAGTTACTAAAATGCAAAAAAGGGGAATAAACGGCTACCACTTGGATTTAAACTCGTTAAAACTTTACAAAATATGAACAAAAAAATCAAATACCGTAACGGTAAAACTGGCCATCTACTGACAACCGAACGGCCCAACACTTGTTTTCCTATGGTCACAATGGACGACGAACACGGCAATTTCTTTCACCACGATAAGGACGGAAAATATTTAGCTTCTAAACAGGAAGAAAGTTGGGATGTTGTTTGGGTGGAGGGAGAATCATGAGAAAATTAACTAAATGTCCTTGGTGTTCTGCCGAAATGCTTGAACATGTAGAACAAGAACCCCGTTTGCCGAGAGATGGTTGGCATAGGGGTTGGTTTGTTGGAATTTGGTGGCTTGTTTGTCCAATTTGTGAGTCCAGCGGCCCCAGATACACTAAGAACGGCAAAAAAATAATTTACTTGGCTAGCAAAAATGGAATACCAGAATAATGGTCCAAAATAACCGAAAACAATTCCATATTCTGAGCGCCCAAGGGTAAAACCTTGGGTTTGCTGTTTTTTTTCTTGCATTTGTTTTGTGGTTGTGTAGATTTGAGTAATGAGAGATATTCTAATTGGCTGTGAAACTTCAGGAATTGTAAGAGAAGCTTTTAGCCGTCTTGGGTTTAACGCTTATAGTTGTGACATTTTGCCGTCTGAAGATGGTTCGGAGTTTCATATAGTTGGTGATGTTTTAAAAGTCGCATTTGAAAAAGAGTGGAGTCTTATTGTTGTTCATCCTCCTTGCACGTATTTAAGTGTTTCGGGCATCCATTGGAACAATAGGGGAAGAGGTTGGGAGAAAACAGAATTGGCTGTTGAGTTTGTGAGGAAGTTAATGGAATTAGAAGGGTTTTGGGCGTTGGAGAATCCTATTTCTATTATTTCTTCAAGAATTAGACGGCCCGATCAGATTATTCAGCCTTATGAGTATGGAGAAGATGCCAGCAAGAAGACTTGTTTGTGGCTGAATGGTCTTCCTCGGCTTGTTTCTACTTGTAGAGTTGATGGGCGAATGGTCGAGTATAAGGGGAAATTAGTGGAAAGATGGAACAACCAGACAAATAGCGGCCAAAATGTTTTAGGTCCAAGTAAGGATAGATGGAAGAAGAGAAGTCAGACGTACAAGGGAATAGCTGATGCTATGGCTAGTCAGTGGGGTAATTTTTTGCTGGAAAATTCTTAGGGTGGTCCTTTTTTTGAGTTTGTTCAGTGTTTCAACCAATAGGGGAAACGAAAAGTTTTTAAAGAACGTAGGGTCTGTTTTTGTATAGGGATATAATAAGACTTTTGTTTCTTATAGTAGGAGAAGACTAGATGTGGATATTGGTTTATTATTGGTTTGATTATTAAATGGTTTGGTTGTATGGGTTTGTATTTACAGAAATAAGCCCCCTGCGCCGTTTTGCTAACAATTAGTCGGTTAGAGAATTCTAACTAAACCCCATGCCTGATTCCATGACTGTTCTTTTGAACTGCCCTGGATCTTTCTGCCCTTGTCAACTAAATAGCAAAAAATGCGGAGCTTTTGTCGTGCGTCCTGGAATTGACTAAAAATAAATAAAAAACTAGGTCAAATGAGTTTGACAACATCCGCCCCCACCCTTACTCTCTGGCCAGCGGGAGGCTGTTTGCCTCGCCCAGATAGTTAGTCAACCAAACCAAACCATTAAGACAATGAAAACACCATTTAAATCAGCATTTTCCCGCCTATCCTGTGACATACAAGGAGCGATGGGAACCGAACTAGTCAACGTCATTAAAAACACCAGAAGATTGGCGCAAGAGCGTATGATTGTCGCCTTTGACGAACAAACGGCCAAGGAAATGTTCCCCCATGACGAAATGACGGCGGAAGAGCGCAAGGAACAGGCTTTGCAATGGGCGGATGATGCCGCTTGCAATGCCCTGAATAATCTTTTCCAGTCTTACAATCAGCGTGCAATCCTTGACGCATCACGCGCCTAACCTACCAAGCGCAAGGTTCCATCCCTTGCCAATCTTAACAATCAATAGAAACAAAAGATCATGAAAACAATCGCAATTACTGGCACAACGACAATCAAACAAATCCTTGATTCGTTAAACAAGCTTGATGAATCAGTAAACTTTAAATCTTTCAAGTTGGAAATATCCGACATGGAGCAAGATGAAACAATCTGCAAAGTTGCTGCAATCCCTACTCCCGACGAAAAGAAAACGGCCCTTGCCAGCTTGTCGCCTGAAGATCAAACGGCCCTTGCATCCTTGCAAGCCAAGATTGCCAAGCTACAAGCCAAGGTTGATAATAAAGCCAAGGAGCTAGCAAGTGAGCGCGTGAAAGGGGAAAATTCCGTTCGTTTCACTATCCGCGCCAATTGCCAATACTTAGGTTGTAAGTGATCACAAGGGGGGCGGATTCATTCTGCCCCCCTTCCCTACGCTCACCCTACGCTCACCGCCATACACCCAAATTCCCCATATTTGCCACTACGAAAGAAAAACTTGTCCATATTTGCTCCTAACCTAAAAAATCATGAAACACAAATATTCAATCACGCGCATTTCTAAATACGAATTCATAATCTCCAACGTCTCCCCTACGGGGTTGCTTGTATCAATCGGCACCTATGCCGCTTCGCCCATGAAAGCGTGGAACTTCGCCCTTGCAGACATGCGGGCGATGGGGTGGACCTTACCAGTGGACAAGCCAAACGGCACGTTTCTAGTGCAAATCTCTTGCTTTGATTCCAACGGATTTATACAAGGCGACACAATACTTGAAAAACTTAAATCTTTTTGTTTTCTTAACATTATAGCTTGCTATGACCGTTATGCTTCGCGATGGCAAAAGGCCAACGAATCCGAAGAGTTTCCCACAATGATTGTTGAAATGAAATAAACTTTCTTGCTGGTTGACTAGCCCCGTCGCTTTGGTTGGCGACGGGGCATTCTTTTGGTTAGAATCTAACTACTAACGGTTAGTTATGTTATAGCTTAGTTATACTGTTCAAGTGACCAGCCTAACCGAAGCCATAAGTCACACAAAATCAATCACTTACGTTTGGGCGACCCCTTCGGGGTCCGCTTTTCGTAAGTCGTTGAAAATAAGCGAGTTATGACTTCCGTTAGATTGTTCGCCCGAACACTACTCAAATGACGCTGTTCGCCCGACCAGCAAGCTGCCGCGCCGTTAAGTATTACGGCTTGTCAAGAAAAACTTTGATCTTTATTTTCTCAATTATTGGAGAATTTTGTTGAGTTTTTTGCCGATTCTTGTATCTTCTTCTTATGCCTGCCACCACTAAGACCTACAAAATAAAAAGCCTCATTTCTTCCATCGTTTTAACGATTGGCGAAAACGCTTGCCAAATCACCAAAAGCGGCAAAACTTATGACGTTGACAGAAACGAAGCGGCGAACACTCTTCGCTATGTCCGCGCCAAGGGATTCGCTTCAATCACCAAATAAAATGACAACTAAAATTTATATCGTCACTTTTCGCAACGTTGTTCACCAACTAGGAAAATCTTTCGAAACCTATCCAATCAGAGTCCGCGCATTCGACTTGGAGGATGCACAGGACAAGGCAATCACTGAAATTGAAAGCATTGCCAAGACATACGGCGCAATCAAATCAATCACACGCTCACTCTCAACACTATGAAACCAGCAATACTTTTGGCCGTATTTTCTTTTGTTCACTTGATGATCTTTTTTCTATCAGGTGACACGGGAATTTTCTGGATTTGTCTTTTTTTAACTTTTGGATTGACATTTAATCTTGTGAGAATGGAGGACGCCAAAAAGTCATAAGTGACTGAAAACCAAGGGGTCGCGAAACGGCGACCCCGAAGGGGTCCGCTTTTCGTAAGTCATTGAAAATGAAGCACTTATGGCTTCTGTTAGGTTGTTGTTAGGTTGTTGTTAGGGTGTTCAATCGACCACCTAAAAATAAATGAAGAAAAAACTTGGCTCTGCGGGAAAATCTGGTAAGTTCTCCTTGTCATGAACGCCGCCCCACTCACCACCGCCCAGCTTGAAGCAATGAAGAAAAACGTTGCTAATTGGAATGCCCGCTTTCCCACGCCAATCGTCACGCCTGAATCCAAGCGTGAAACCGATAAATTAAAAGAAGCTCATTTTGCCGCTCTTCCACATTACGTGCTTGACTAATTAACTCAAAAATCAAAAAATATCCCTGCCATGAAAAACAAATCAGAAAACCAATTCGCCCATTATTGCGGCCAAACTGTCGAAGTTCTCGACACCTATTCAACCGAACACGGAACACTGTCGCTCGTTTCTTACGATGACGGGCGCGAGGAAGAACTTCCAACCGTTAGGCTTGACTTTCTCGACTAAGACACTATTTGACCCCGCGCAGGAAAAACTTACGCGGGTTCTATTTGAAATTATCAAAGAAAAGTCTTGATCTATTTTCCCTATTTGTCTTTAATTCTCCTGACCACTAACCACTAAAACAAAATGTATTGCTCACCAAACTACAAGTCTAAAAAAGAACTTAAAGAAGCCGTTTCCGCTGGAAAGCGCGTTACGGTGTTTCAACCGAACGGCGATCTTTTTGGAGTGACCGTGCCAACCAATGGCAAGGTCGCGATTGAGGGGCCGCATTTTCCCCAGCCTCACAAATTCTATGCAATTGTCGAAATTAAAGACGGCAAAATTGTCAAAGTTTCTTAATATCACAAAGCCCTTGATAATCCCGTTGGGGCCGAATCCCGTTGGGAAATCATTTGAAACAAGGGGATTCTGCATTAATGAACGGCAGAACCAATTCTCACAAGTCGCTCATTCTAAGTCACTTACGAATGGGCGACCCCGAAGGGGTCCGCGAAACGCAAGTCATTCATTTTCAATCACTTATGGCTTCCAAAATAAAAGCACGAAAAACAAAAGAAAACGTTGACTCATTCTCACATCATGCTAAGTTCTCCCCGTTGCCACTAACGGCGCACTTCACAACTAACCTACTAAAAACATGTCACTAATCATCTGCAAGCAAAAAATGAGTTTCGAGCAACTTATGGGAATTCAAACCCCATTGGCGACCGAATCTCATGTCCCCATTCCCCATTCTACCCTTGTCAATTTGACACGGGAAGCAATCAATCGCGCAGGCATGGAAATTGTTGAGGAAGAACATGGAATTGCCCGCGATGGAATGAATTACTTTGGAGGCTTTGCCCTTCGTGGTGAATTGATTAATGCGGAAGATAAAAGGCTGGTGGTTGGCCTTAGAAATTCCCACCTGAAACAATTTGCCGCAAGCATTTGTATCGGCGCTTCTATGACAGTTTGCAGCAATTTGAATTTTTCCAGCGATACCAAGCTTGGCCGTCGCCATACGACAAACATCTTGACCGATCTTCCGCGTGTTTTGGCTGATGCCGTCGGACGCTGTGTCTCACAATGGCAAACGATTGAACAACGTTTTGAAGCTTACAAACAAATTGAAATCTCCCGTGATCGTGCGGCAGATCTTTTGATTGATCTTGCTGATGCAAAGGCTTTGCCGCCTCGCGACATTTACAACGTCATTAATGAATTCCGCTCGCCCCATCATCCTGAGTTTAAAGAGCAAACCCTTTATTCTCTTTTCAACGCATTCACTCAGGAGATGAAGGGAAGCGACCTTTCAAAACTTCCCTATCGCACGATGGCTTGTGAGTCGATTTTTGATAAGTTGGCACGGTTTACACCCGCCGAGCCGATTATTCTTGACGCTTCGGAAATTGATGAAAGTGATCCTTTGGTGGTGATTGGTTAATCTGGCGAATCGGAAACCCCGTCAGAAATGGCGGGGTTTCTTTTGTTAAAATTAACAACCTTTTGGCACAAATCCAAAAATTCTGAATCAGACAATGCGCGTTTTGCTAGATTGGCATCTTTATGAACCAAGCGGATGTTTTCTGGCCGATTGCTTCCGCCCTTCGATTTCGCCACGATATGATCGACCGAAATATTCTCATTAGTTAGCTTTTCTCCTGTCAATGCGCAAATTAGTTTTTGCTTATGAGCTATGTGGAAAAGATCAATAGCGGTCAACCATTCATCCCTTGAAAAGAAACGATTCGACATTTCAACCAGCCTTTTAAATCTTCTCTTTTTTCTACTTTGTTTTGACTTGTCTTTAATCCTCTCAGGAAAATCTCTATAAGCTTGCAATGATCGAATTCGATTCTTTTCTTTCGCAATTGGACAAGCAGCAGCGGCCATTCTTTTCTCTTTGTATCTTTCTGGGTTTCTCCAATTCTTGATTGAAGTTAAAGTAACATTAAATTTTCTCGAAGCTTCTGTTGCTCCATGAGTTTTTGCGAAATCTAAAATTTCCTGTTTTTCTGAAGTTGTCCATCTTTTGCGGCAGTTGTTTGACATGACAACATAAATTACACTAAAAAACATTTGATTGCCATAAGTCGTTGAAAATAAATGAATTGCCTACGGGCGACCCCTTCGGGGTCGTTTGTTCGCAAGTTGTTGTGTTTTAATGACTTATGGCGGCAAAAAGAAAAAATATTTTCCTTTACAGGCTTTAAAGGAAAAGATACTTTCCTTTCATGACTCTCACACAACTAGAAGTCGATTTCTATATCCGCGCCACTCTAAAGCAGAACGGCGTTTCTGATGTCACTTATTCGTTTAAGGACATGAAAAGAAGCTTGGGGTATTTTTGGGCTGAAAAGAATCATATTGTTTTCTCTTATTCCGCTCTTGCTTCTTTTACTAGATTCAAAGAAGTATTACTTCACGAATTGGCACATAAATTGCAGCACGTAGAACAAGGGACATTCAAAACAAAAAGCGGCAGAAACTCATTTCATGGGAAAGATTTCAAAAGAATTTGTTTGACTCTTGGAATCCCCGCACGTAGATTCATCCCATGAAATTCAAAAATCCTTGGCCACCTGTTTGCCCTCAAGATGAAAAATTCTATGATATTGAACTAAACGATGGAACAATAATTGAAAGAGTTGAATTTTGGGGTTTTGGCGGTGGATTTGATCCATGCCAGAAAACAAATAAAGGATTCCATGTTAATTACCCAATGGAAGAAATTAAATCTTTTGAGTTGGCCAGCTTTTAATTCTCCACTATCTTTTACCCATGGCCATTCACCACGAACTAGACTTATCTGGCCGAGCAAACTCCCAAGGCAAAAACGCCGAACAACTATTTGTTGAACTTGCAAAAAAGCAGGGCTTCAAAGTCACTCCCGCGAATCCTCACCAAGAACGGATCGAACACTGGGACTTTCTTCTTAGTAAAGAGAAAAATTTAAAAGTAGAAGTCAAGAGTCTCAAAAGTTTTGCCGTCTTGCATAATGGCAGAATGACGAAAGATTTTCTTTTGATCGAATGGAAGGGCGTTTCTGGCCATGATGGATGGATATGGGGTAAAGCTGACCTCATTGCCTTTGAGCGCCTCGACGGGTATTATATGATACCAAGAAAGACACTTCTGGAGGTTGGCGAGAAACTTTGCTCTCACGATTGGGTTGACAAGCGCGAAAATATGCTTTACAATCTTTACGGGAGAGCGGATAGACATGATTGTGTGTCGGCTGTTCTTCTCTCAGACATAATTGCGACTAGAAATTTTAGCTTTTGGAAAAAATGAAAGTTTTTGTAATTACTATTCAGTCTGAAAATGAAGGATTTCCAATTGATTTTGGACCTGAAGTTTATTCTAATGAAAAATATGCTATGGCCAGACATCAAAGCTTGAACAGCGCCAAGCCTAAATATTGTGGGTATTGGTTTTCTATTGATTCTTGTCAATTAGATAAGAAAGATCCCAACTGGTCATAACTAACTCATTCTCAACAAGTCGCGAACACGCGACCCCTTCGGGGTCCGCTTTTCGTAAGTCACTCATAATCAATGACTTATGACTTTTGAAAATAATGCAGAAAGGTGTTGACTTGTTTTGGATAATTGGTATCTTGTCCCCGTGACGCGAAGGGAGTCTAGCACTCCAGAATCAAAGCCCTTTAGTAACTTCTAGGGTTAAAGGGGTCGCCTTGTAAGCGATTTCCTGAGATTGAACCGACCTATTCCACCCAAAGTCCTAAAAACAAAGTCTCGCTTGTAACGAGAGGACGTTATTAGGAAATAAGGAAAGACTGACGGATTAGATTAGTCGGAAAGCAAACCTTGAAAGTCAGAAATGCCTCCCAGACAGCGTAATCTGGGCCGTCACAAATTTTCAGAAAATAATCAAAATAATTCTTGCGCGTTCATGAGAAAATGCTAGATTGTCCTTGCCATGAAAGAAGAATACATCGACACCACCAATCCACTTCACGCAAAAGCTTACCTTGCTGCCGCTTCTCACGTATTGAGTGGATGGCCACAAGATTGGAGCGCAGAAGAACTAGCTCTTGCTTTGCTTGCTACTGAAGAGGAAAAATCACACGCCTATTCTCAACAAGCAAAAATCTCTATTTGGAATCCAATCAAAGAAATTGCCGCTTCAGACGACACTAACCCCTATTTGAAAAGCGATGAAATGATCTGCGATTTGGCCGAAAGTTTTATTGACTTCTTGGAAGAAAACCGTTAAGTTCTCCCCGCCATGAAAATTCAAACAATCGCAATCGCCTTAATCATCGTTCCTTGCATTTTTTAATCTTTTTACTTGTCACCCGCACAATCGGATGCTACCTTCTCCCACGTAAGACAAAACAAACCAAACCAAACACCGAAAATCAAATGAAAAACATCGACTCACTCATCGCCGCAACCAAGGGCCGCTTCTTTACACTAACTTTTGAAAAAAAGGATGGCACAATCCGCACAATCAATTCTAAGAATAAATACAATCGCCTAATTAAAGGAACAGGCAGCCCCGCAACAGACGCCCTCAAAGCGCAAGGGTTCAAAAATGCGGTAAATCGCAACTCTGAAACTTGGTTTTCCTTCCAGCCAATGAAGGTAAAGGAATTCAAGTGCGGAGAAATTCATGAGGTTTTCTAAGGTGGACATGGTGACAAGGCGCGACCCTTGTGGTGGGGGTCGCGCCGACCAGTCAAGAAAAAATTTCATAAGCCGTGAGATGCCGAATAAAAACCGTAGCGCGTTGCGAAAGTTAATAAGGGTGTAATTCTTAAAGATCGGTAATGAGGCCCGCTCCTAGAAATAGGAGCGGGTTTTTCTTTTGTCCGCGATCACAAAGTCATAAGTCGTTGATTCTTAACGAGTTACGTTTCGCGGACCCCGAAGGGGTCGACCATTCGTAAGTGCTTGATTCTTAGTCACTTGTGGGGTTTAATTTTAATTCACTTTTCTGTTGCTGGTTTCCTGCTATCTGCTATCTTTTGGCAATGAGAATCATGACAATAAGCGCCAAATGTTCGGACCTATTTTCGGCTTGCCTTCAAGACGGCCAAATAATTAAGAATTACGAAGGATACGTTCCCGACTTCTTTCCTGAAGAGCATTATGGCGATTATGTGGAATTAAAGATTAATATTGACACGGGCAAAATTCTGAATTGGAAAAAACCAACGGCTAAGGACTTGGAAATCTTTGCCTGAATTTAAATTGACAACCTCATTAAAAAATACTACTCTCTGGCCGTATGAAATTGCTTACCACCTCAAACACAAAAATCAAAAAAGGCGAAAAGCTGGGTTTTATGACCTTTGGAATTCACTTGGCACCTGCCAAGCTATCGGGATTCAATACTTGCCCTAGTGCCTCAAATGGATGCGCTGCTGCGTGTCTTAATACTGCTGGTATGGGTGTTTATTCAACTGTTCAATCGGCCCGCATAGCTAAAACCTTACTTTTCTTTAAACAGCGAGATTCTTTCATGACTCAACTTGTCAAGGAAATTGCTGCCGCAGTAAAGAAATCAGTAAAAAATGAAATGATTCCGTGCTTTCGTCTCAACTTAACTTCCGACTTGGCATGGGAAAAAATCCGACATAACGGCCAAACAATTTTTGAGTTGTTCCCCGATGTGCAATTTTACGACTATTCAAAAGTCCTTTCGCGCATGTCTTCTTTCCTAGCTGGCGAATTGCCGAAAAATTATCATTTAACTTTCTCACGTAGCGAGTCAAACGAATTGGCTGTAAACGCCATTCTCGCGAGTGGCGGCAATGTGGCGGCGGTTTTTCGTGGTGCTTTGCCTAAGACTTGGCAAGGCAAAAAAGTAGTGTCTGGCGACGAATCGGATTTACGCTTTAAAGATCCAAAGGGTGTAATTGTCGGACTTGTCGAAAAAGGCAAGGCAAAAAAAGATTCGAGTGGCTTCGTTCTGGAACCTTAATAATCAACAAATGGAAATAATCATTGTCATTTTAATAGTGGCGGGATTCTTACTAGCTTACTTTCAAGATGAATAAAATAAGGACATTAATTGAATCCCCTTTCGGTCCTTTTCTGGTGGATGGAATACATGAAAACGGCAAGGTCCAATCCCTTGCTGTTCATCCGATCCTAGACGGCAAAATCTCCGCTTCAATAAGCGCAGATAAAAGCAATTGGCAAGAATTAATTGGAAAACTTGAAAATCTTTTAAAGCCATAAGTCACTCAAAACCAAGGGCTCGCGAATACGCGACCCCTTCGGGGTCCGTCTTTCGTAAGTCTTTGATAATGAACGACTTGTGGCTTTTGAATTTTAATCATTTTTTCTCTTGCCTGCGACGGGTGAATTGGTATCTTTTGCGCATGTCCAACACCGCCACCGTCACAGACACTCCCGAACAAATTAACATGTATCGGCTTCTTGCTATCCGCTCAGGGCTGAAACTTGAATTGCTTGGGATACGTCATTCCCGCAATATGATCTTTAAAGCCGCAAAACAAATCACTGGCAAGAAAACAAGAATCGCTTGTCTTGCTATGATCGAAGAAAAAATCAAAGAAGCTCAAAACTCATGAAACGCCCGCTCCAAAGATACTTTGTAACCGTTAAATATCCCCGCGATTCTTCTTCTAATATTTCTGAACTTGATTGGATTGAAGTTTTGGCTGTTTCCGAAGCAGACGCTTTCCGAAAGGCAAGAATAAAAGCCAGCCGCCGCATTCAAGCCTTTCTCAATCCGAACGGTTTGCAACCTAACCCGCGCCCACTATGAACCCAGCATCCGCCAAAACATCGCTCAATCAAATCTCCTTTCTTCACAAATGGATCGCTCGCTCTTATACCGCCAGAGACAAATTTGTTTTTGACTTTGGGGCAGGGAAACACGGCAAAGTTGACCAATTTATGATTGATCAGAAAATTGCTTACGCCCCTTATGATCCTTTTAATCGTTTGCCGCTTGTTAATGAGTATTCGACCCAAGCATTAAAGGCTGGCGCTTGTGATTTTGTCGTTTGTTCTAATGTTTTAAATGTTCTGGAAGATGAGCATTTAGATCATGGAATAAGCGAACTTCTCAACGTAACGTGTCTTACAAAAATGCGCGCCTGCTATGTGACGGTTTACCACAAGTCAAGCCTCCCGAAAAACCGCAAAGTTGGCGATCACTTCCAGCGTAACGAACCTCTCGACTGGTATAAGGAAAAACTCGAAGAAAAATTCGATATTGTCATTAAGAATGGCAAGGTTTTGATTTGTTTACTGGCGAAAGGGGTGAAGCTATAACTCACTAAGGGTCTGCGACTTACGAATCGCGGACCCCGAAGGGGTCGCCCAAACGTAACTCCCTCATAATCAACGACTTACAACTTCCGTTAGATTCACCCCGCAAAGAAAAACCCCGCAAGTCATCACAACCTGCGGGGCTATACCCAACTGAGAGCTTATTTAGTCTTACTATTAAGAACTTGGCCGAAAAAACTTACTCGAATTCTTCCACCCACTCTTGGGTATCTCCACACACAACAGAAAAAACAATTTCGCCGTTCTGAACTCTCAATGGCTCATAACTAATATCACAGAGCATCCATCCAGACTCAATAATAGTATCAATTGAATCATTAAGACTCTCGACATCACAACACATCCATTCTGCCACCATTTCAAAACAAGCGACTCCATCATTCTTTTTGATGTTTTCAAGAATTGCGGTGTGATCATAGTGACCTTCTTCTGGCAGGCTCAAGCACTCGTATGTTTTTGTCATGCGCGTATTTAATTATAATTCCACCAACTTGTCAATCTTCAAACTCAGAAAAATCCACATCCTCAACATCCAAGGTTACTTCATATTTGCCTTCTCCTTGGTAAACATAGTCGGCGGGCCAAAGGTCTTCCATTATTTCACGATCTTCTAAAGAATCTGCAATAGATTCTACTATTTGAGAAAGATTGGCTGATTCGGGCGCTTCAATCCAAACCTTGCAGAAGTTTTGGCCGTCTTTGTTATCGAATAGGTATTTTTTGGCGATCATGGGAGAAGAGTGAAAAACTTTTTACAATTACTAAAAGCTTCTTTTTCTGTATTGAAAAATCTGCCAGCATAGACTATCCCCGCGCTATCTCCTTCGTAACAAACTAAAGCAAACTTATTATTACAGCCAGTAAGAATGTATTTATTTCCACTCTCATTCAAATACTTTTGGCCGACTTTTGGGGCAGTCAATTCTTGCAACTCGTTTTCAAGCTCGGCCAAATAGATTTTTGCCGTCTGGATTTCTTCTTGTTTTTCTTCTATTAGAGAGAGTTTGGTGAAGCGATATTTATAAACTTCATATTTATTTTCGCAGTCTAACATGACTTTATAAGAGTATTCGCTTTCTGAGACTAGCTCGTAAGTTTTGCCGTGAGTAAAGAGGCTGGTTGTTTGGCCTGTGTATTTTAGTTTCATATCTTTGCTTGAGAGGAGAGTAGTTGTTTATTACGCGAAGTCAAGGACGAATTTGGCCAAAATTCTTTTCTTGTGTAAGTCTATTTGAACGAAGTTTTTTTGACTCTGGCTTAAAAGAATATAATGGACGGCGAACCTAATGCCTGTCAGAAGAGAAAAAAGGGAGTTCCAGTAAATTGAAATTTATTTCCTTTTATTAAGCTGTTTGACGGGGAACCCGCTAACGCCGCACGGTATAAGTAAGCTCAGGCATTTGCTTCATACTGGAAAGCTCAAAACAAGCAAAATAAGAACGAAAATTTTAAGGTTTCTGCCAGTTATTTCATTTTTAAGCGGAGGAGTCACCTACCGCTCCTTTTTGTGCCTATTTTTATAGGCTATTTGATGCCAAATTGTAGTGATTTTGAGTGATTCGGAGCTATTTCGAGCGATCTAAAGCAGTCTTAAAATGCCAATTTTGTGGTGTTTTTTGTGTGGTAACGATTGTGGTAATGGCCCGCAATCCTATATGGGAGTAGGCTACTATGTAATGCAAGGTAGCTTATTTAACCATTGAGAGCGGGCGACAGAACCATAACTATATCGCTATATAGTAATATAGTAATACAAACCAACAAACACATTCCTCTTATTTCCTTCTCTCTATCGTCTCTCCTATCTACCCTCTATATGTAATAAGTAAAAGAAAAAGAACAAAAAGCTATATTCTATAAGCATTCCAGAGCATTTCGCGAGAATGAATCTGTCAGTAATCCTATCTATTATACCTGACAAGAAGCTGATAAAACTAACCCGATCATAAAACAGAGAAGACCCATTTGAGTTCTTCAAATCTCTTACCACAACCATTACCACAAATATTAAAAAACGAGGTAATCCGTGTGGTAATAAAGAAGTAGTATATTTATTGTCAAATTATCCCAACTTTTGTATGGATTAGTATTTCTTTTTGTTTTGTTGATAGGCTCATTAGTCGAGAGCGTTAAAGCTGATTACTTTTGTCTTATACGGAATGGTTTTGTCATGGCAACGGTTTCTTGGATTGCTTTCATTTTTAATATTTTGAAGTTAATGAACAAAAAGAATGTTCTCGATGCTGATCTAATCTTTCTTGCTCGATTTGTTTATACATCTTATATTGCTCGCCACACCAGTCAAGAACTTCTTGCAGATTTCCTTCTTCAACTACTCCAATTAAATATTTCTTAATCCTTGATTGCTTGCATGGTCTGATAGCCATCCATAACGGGCATATTCAAATCAAGAAACATTACGTCAGCTTTACCTGATCGAATCAATTCCAAGGCTTCCTGCCCATGTTCAGCAAAACTAATTTCAA
>JAULBV010213485.1:0-15508 GCA_032358295.1 Pterothamnion heteromorphum | reverse complement strand
CGACAGGTGATACTTATTATTGGAACGGCTCGGCATGGGTGCAGCCCGCAGAAGGCGACTATTACAACCGTAAGGCTGTCCCCAAGGCGCTTGTGGCGCAGATCGAAGCGGTGGACGGCAACACGCTCACACTTAACAAGGCCGCTGCGGCAAATGCCACCTCGGCTAACGTCTATTTTGACAATTGGGGTGTCATCCAAAGCCTGATTGCCGTGGGTGATGTCGAAATACCCTCAGGCACCTATCATGTGTCCGACCACATTTACATCAACAGACCCAACCTGACACTTTCGGGCGCTGGTAAGACCGCCACCACACTCAGGACGCCTAACGGTGCATCGCATGGTGGTGTCCAAGTCACGTCCGCGAACAATTGTGTCGTGAAAGACATGACGATTGATTGTTCCTTCAACGAGAACCGTTACTCGTTCCGATGGCAGGACGGGCGCGCTGTTGCGATTGGCAGCACTAACTTCATGTCGGACACCTACCGGAATATCGGCGGGACATACGGGCAAGGCGTCCACTTTAGCCTAAGCCAGAATTGCGTTGCGCGAAACCTGCGGGTCATTGACGTGGCGCAGCAGGCGCTAACGACCACTTTTGCGTTCGCGTCGTTCGCCTATGACTGCGACGTAATCGTGAACGAAGCGCGCCCCGCTTACCTCCAGTGGATGATTAACTGGACTGACACCAACGAAGGCGGGGTTGTCGATTGCACCATTGACAGCAACTTCCTTGTGGCTGGTTTTGAGGCGTTCAAGTGCCGCAACACGCAGATCACCCGAGTTACTTCGCGCAATGGGCTGTTTTCCAATAATACCAGCGATGGGACAGTAATTGATAGCCCGGTCATAACGATTAATGACAACGCTAAGGGCAACTCGCAAATCAGCATTGGCAACCCGATTATGGACTTCCCTGTCAATGCTGAAGGCGGCTTCAGCACTAACACTTCAATGCTAATTAATCCCACGATTACGCAGCAGGGCTATTTTGACGGTACCAATCGCCTCGTCAACATCACTGTGAACGCTGGCACCAGCCCCCTTAGCATCAGCGGCACTTATGACACCGACCCGACCACGCCCAAGGGCCTGATTGACGTGCAACAGCCGGGTATCGGCGGCAACAGCTACGGCGGCATGGGCATCCGCAATTCTGGCACCGTGACCGTCGAAGGTATCCGCATCAAAGGCCTCCCCGAAGGCAGCGGATTCCTCAACGCGATCCACAGCGAAGGCGGCACGACAACCGTGACCAACAGCATCTTCGACCCCGACACGGTGAGCGGGACGGGGACAATCACGCAATCCGGCAACCAAACCAACGCAGAATATGGGGCCTAATCATGTCTGACATTTTCGATCTTACCGATACTTGGAACAACGGCGCGACCACGTTCACTGCAATACGCATGAATGTGACCGATAGCGCGTCACAGAATGCGTCGCTGCTGATTGATTTGCAGCGCGGTGGCACCAGTCAGTTTCGCGTTGATAAGTTTGGGGCCGCAACGGGGGTTTCGCTGCGCGCGGCCAGCACCACGCAAAATTTTTTCACCGCCAGTTCAAACTCTGCGCAGTTGAAATCAGACGCCCCTTTCAGCTGGTCTAACAGTTCCACTAACTCTGAAGCCTCGCGCGATACCGGCCTTTACCGGAACGCGGCGGCGATCATTGGTGTGCGCGGCGGGGACACCACCACGGGCGGCGCTCTCAACTTCCTAGAGCAAACGGCCCCCGCCGCCCCATCAGCTAATCAGGTTGTCCTTTACGCCGAAGATAATGGCAGCGGCAAGACGCGGCTTATGGCCCGTTTCCCGACCGGCGCGGCGCAGCAAGTCGCGATTGAGCCATGACCCGCTTGACGGTGGTGTTTTAGGAAGGTGTGAAGTGGACTTCAGGCAGGACGTAGCACAAGCGCAGCAGCACATCGCGGACGCACTGCGCGCCGCTGCGCAGCCGTCTGCCTTCTCGCAGGGTGTGCAGCCCCTCGCGCCGCAGCAAGAGCTGCAAGCAGCGCAGCCCGGTCTGGGCGTGATGCAACAGCCGATGGGTCAACCCATGCTGGGCCAGCCGATGCCGGGTCAGCCCGCGATGCCGCAGCCGATGGCCCAACCCACGACGCCGCAGATGCCCGCGCAACAGCCACCGGCGCAGTTCGCCAAGGGTGGGTTGGCGGTGAAGAAGTTTTGGGACAAGCCCGCACCGGAAGGCGCGAAACCGAAGAAGCTGTCGGCCAAAAGCAAGGCGTCGGCCAAGCGTCGCGCCAAGGCAGCAGGCCGCCCTTGGCCCAATCTCGTTGACAACGCGTTCGCCGCTCGGAGGAAAAAATGAAGGGCTTCAAAGACAGCACTCGCACGCACCAGATCCGCAACGAAAAGCAGGTCGGCACGGTGATGGGCGACTTCAAGCGTGGCGGCCCTGCGCCGGTAAAGAAGGCCGCGCCTGCTCCGGTAAAGGTGCCTCCCGTAGCGGCTAAGAAGGCTGTCCCGGCGCCGGTCAAGAAGGCCGTCGGCGGCCCGGTCGCGGCGCCGCAGACGCAGCCCGTCGGCGCGCTGGGGCAGGCCACTCAGCCAACCCCCGCGACAGCGATGCAGCCCCAACAGATGGCGCAACAAATGCCCCAACAGATGGCCCAGCAGGCTATGGCCCCGCGGATGATGTCTCAGCAGATGCCGCCGGAGCAGATGGCGCAACAGACCAGTTACGCCGAACCGATCCAAGGCCAGCGGCCTCTTTCGCTGAAGGAGCAGGTCGCCATGTCTCCACCCACTGCGCAGCCCACCCAGCAGCCCTACACCCCGTTTGCGGCGCGAACCCCCCAGAACGCGCAGCAGGACATGTTCGCCCGCATCCGGTCGCAGATGCAGCAAGACCCGCGCTTTGCCGCCATTGGACGCAGCCTCACCCCACAGGCTTTGCAGCCTAACCGGATGCGTCGTTTTGTGCCCGGTTTCGGGGCGCGGCCCATGTTCGGGCCGTTCTCCGGCGACAGTTGATTTTTCCGGCGGTTTGACCTAACCTCCACGGGCCAGATATGCTTGCTGCTGTTGCAGGCTGCTGAATACCAACAGCGAGCGCATCGACATGGCATTTTCCGGCACAGTATCGCAGACGGTCTTCGACACCCGCAAGGTGCTCGAAAATGCCGCTCGCCGGTGCAAGATGCCGCCGCAGCTGCTGACCGCAGAGCACGTCGAGATCGCCAACGACCAGCTCTATCTACTGCTCTCGGAATTGGCGAACCGCGGCATTCAGCTTTGGTGCATCGAGAAGAGCATTTACCCGCTCTACGACGGCGTCGGCCAGATCGCGCTGGAGAGCAGCACGGTCGACGTGCTCAACTCCAATCTGCGCCAGCTCCAGCGCGTCATTGGCGTCAACACTTCCACCACGACCGAACGCGAGACGTTCTTCGATCCGGCGGCCCTCGTGTCCACCGTTGGGGTCAAGTGGTCTGCGGCGTCTGCGCCGCTCGCGTTTGAGCGCAGCGACGACGGCGCGACGTGGACTATCATCGACACGTTCAACCCACAAGCGACCGCAGGGGAGTGGTCTTGGTTCGATCTATCCAGCGCCGTGGCGGCACCGTACTTCCGCGTGCGGGCCACCAGCGGCACCCTAGACTACGACACGATCTACCTCGGGAACACGCCGACGGAGATTCCGTTGGCGCGGCTGAACCGCGACGACTACACCAACCTGCCGAACAAGCAGTTCCAGTCGATCCGCCCGCTGCAATTCTGGTACGACCGGCAGGTCCCGCAACCGATCATGCGGCTGTGGCCCGTCCCTAACGAGGGGGCGGAAGTTTTTCAGGTCGTCGTCTGGCGGCAGCGGTACATCATGGACGTCGGCACCATGACGCAGCAAATCGAGGTGCCGCAACGCTGGTATGAGGCCATTGTCGCCCTACTGGCTGCGCGGCTTGCCGCTGAGTACGTCGAGGTGCCAGCAGACATGATCCCGATGCTCGACGGCAAGGCCGAGCGTTCGCTGTACATCGCGCAGATGGAGGAGCGGGACGACAGCCCGGTCAACATCCTGCCCAACATCTCGGCCTACACGCGATGAGCGTTTTCCTTGACACCTCGGGCAACACGTCGCTCGCGATCGGTATCTGCGGCAGGTGTTCGTGCAAGTTCCCGATTGGTGAGTTGCAGCCCGATCCGAACTACCCCGGCCTACTCGTGTGCGACGCCGACCGCGACGAGTTCGACCCGTACCGGCTGCCCGCGCGGCAGCCCGAGAACATCGCGCTGCGCTACGCGCGTCCCGACACACCCATCCCGACGAACCCGGCTGGTGTCATCACGGAAAACCAAGATGAGTTCCTGACCACCGAGGACGGCGACGAGTTCCTCATCTTCTTCGACGAGGACGAGCTGTGAGCGTCCCAACAAACCTCATTCCGACGAAGATTACCGGCCTGCCGGTTTACGGCGGCACGGATGCCACGGGTGTCATTCCCTACATCATCGGGGGGCGCACGTTCCAAGCCCAACTCGCCCCGCTCATCTCCGCGTCGGCGGTGCCGGTCACGCGTCAGATCATCGCAGGTGTAGGCCTCACTGGCGGTGGGACGCTCGCGAACGATGTCCTGATCGCAGCCAACTTCTACGCGCTCGCCCCGGTTGCGGGCGGCGCCGCCAGCCCCGGCACGTCGGACGCTGTCGCGCGCGGTGACCATGTTCACCCTGCGGTGGATCTGGCAGACCCGGCTCAAACTCAAGGCGCGCTTCCCTTGGGTAGAGGCGGCACCGGGGGCCTCCTCTCCCCTTCCTCCGGTGCCGTCGTTTATTCCGGCGCGTCGGCCCTCGCCCTGACGGCGGCAGGCACGCTGGGGCAGGTGCTGACGTCCAACGGCGCGGCGCCGCCCTCGTGGGCCGACGCCGGTGTGGTGGACGGCAGTAAGGGTGACATCGTCGTCTCGGGCGGCGGGTTGGTGTGGGACATCGCCGCCGGTGTCGTCTCGACTTCTGAGTTGGGCGGTGACATCACCACGGCGGGCAAGGACTTGCTTACGGACGCCGACGCCGCCGCGCAGCGTAGCACCCTCGGGCTAGGCGCGCTCGCCACCGCCGACACCATCGACAACGCCAACTGGTCTGGGGCCGACCTTGAGATCACCAACGGCGGCACAGGCGCGTCCTCCGCGCCCGCAGCCCGCTCGAACTTGGGCGCGTCTGTGGTGGGCGACGCGGTGTTCATCGCGGCCAACGCCGCCGCCGCGCGTTCGGCTATTGGTGCTGGGACGGGCGACGGCAGCGTCACGAGTGTGGGCGCAGGCACCGGGTTGACTGGAGGCCCGATCACCTCAACGGGTAGCCTCGCGCTATCTGATACAACGGTCGCGCCGGGCAGCTACACATCCGCCAACATCACGGTGGACGCGCAAGGGCGGATCACGGAAGCCTCAAACGGCTCTGGTGGTACAACTTTGGTTGGGCAAGTCGTTTTGACTGTACCTAACAACTCAATCCAAGCAACGCAAACGGTAGCCGCAGCGGGTGTCACGCCCGACGATGTGGTCGTGATCGGCCTTGCGCCGCATTCTGACAGCGACGAAAACGCGGTTGAATTAATCGACTTGGCAGCGGTTGCGGCCACCCCCGGCACCGAGCAGATTACGGTAATCGCAAGTTTTTCTACCCCGCACGCGGGCGACATCCGGTTTAATTGGAGCGCATTCTAATGGCGAAGCTATCAAAAGACTTGGAAGCCGGGACGCTTCACCCGCGCGAAAACCTGTTCACCACCGGCAACCTCGCCACTAACAACGCCGAAGTCTTCGTTGACTGCGATGGTGCGAGCACTGTCACTCTCGACCTACGCGGCACGTTCAACCTTGTGACGGAAGTTTCCGGCACTGTTGACGGCACAAACTGGATACTAATCCCCATCCGCCCGATTCTTGGCGGTCAGTTCCTCATCGCGGCGGCGGCTTCCACGCAACAGGCGTATATTGCCAACTGCGCAGGCTTCCAGCGTGTTCGCGCTCGCGTGACTACCTTCACCAGCGGTAGCGCCACAGCGACCTTGCTCGCCAGCAACGCGGTCATGGGCGAGTTGTTCGGCCCCGGTGCTGCGACTCTCGGGGTGACTGCAACGGGCGCTTCGGCGGCGGCTGTTACCTTGACCATTCCGGCCCCCGGTGTCGGCTTGCGGCAGTATCTTACATCGTTGGAAATTACCCGAAGTGCGACCGCGCTACTGACGGCGGGCGCTACGCCCACGGTTGTCACGACCACTAACCTTCCCGGCACTCCGGCCTTTACCTTCGGCGCTGACGCTGCGGCGCAAGGGGTGGATAAGACGATCACTCGGGAGTTTGCCGTACCGCTGATGGCTTCCGCGCAAAACACGGCTGTTACGGTTGTTTGTCCGACGACAACTGCGGTGATTTGGCGCGTGACCGCTTTCTATCAAGTCGCCCCGTGAGTAGGAACAGCAGATAATGCCGCAGAGTGGCTTCACCCCCATCCAACACTACCGCAGCACCACGGCGCTGGCCGTGCCGTCGGCTAGCGACCTCGCCGCAGGCGAGTTGGCGCTCAATCTCGTCGACGAGAAGCTGTACATGAAGAACAGCTCAGGCGTGGTGAAACTCCTCGCCTCGACTGCGGTATCGAGCGGCACCGTAACTAGCGTCAGTGGCTCGGGCGGCACGACCGGTCTGACCCTGACCGGCGGCCCTATTACCAATAGCGGCACGCTGACCCTCGGCGGCACGCTGGCCGTCGCCAACGGCGGGACGGGCGCGACGACTGCGGCCAACGCGCGCACGAACCTCAGCGCTGCCGCGTCGGGCGCGGTAGTCAGTTCCGGTATCACCATGTCGAGCGCGCGTCTCCTCGGGCGCACGACCGCGAGCACTGGTGCGATTGAAGAGATCACCATCGGCGCGAACCTGACCCTGACTGCCGGTGTTCTGGCCGCTTCGGGCGGCGGGGGTGGCGGTGTAACGGTCACCAGCGTCAACGTCTCTGGCGGCACGACCGGCCTGTCGTTCTCCGGCGGCCCGATCACTACCAGCGGCACGATCACGATGGCGGGGACACTCGCCGTCGCCAACGGCGGGACGGGCGTAACCGGAAGCACCGGGTATCAGGTTCAGCGCGGACACCGACACGGGGTTCTACCGTGTTGGGGCCAACGAGTTGGGTGTGTCGGTCGGCGGCACGGCTGTTCTCACGACGACTAGCACTCTTGCAACATTCAACGCCGCTTTGGCCCTCGGGAACGGCGTCAACGCGAACGACGGCACGGCGGCGTTCCCCTCCCTGCGGTTCTTGAACGACGTCGATACCGGCTTCTACAGCATCGGTGCGAACCAGCTTGGTTTGAGCGTCGGCGGCACGCTGCGCGTCACGTTCACCACGACGGGGATCACCAGCACCGTCGGCTACAGCGGAACCACCGGGACTTTCAGCGGCCAGCTTACTGTCGCCGCTGGGACGGGAGCCGCGCCCGGTATCGCGTTCACCGGCGACACTAACACGGGTATCTTCAGCCCCGGCAGCGATACGATGACATTGGTCATCGGGGGCGCTGACGCGATCAACCTCACTACTGGTTTGGCGACATTCCCCGGCGCGGTCACCGTTTCGGGCCTTGCGCAAGTCGGATCGCTGCGCATCAACCAAGCTCCCAGCGCTTCGACCACCGCGCGCAGCCACAGTGTCCCAGTGAATATCAACGGCACAACGTACTACCTCATGCTCAGTGCGACCCCCTGACGAAAGGAACGACAATGCCCCCTGATCCAGCCCCCGGCAGCCCGAAGCCCAAGCCAACACCCACCCCAACGCCGACACCTACTCCCACCCCGACACCCACCGAAGAACCACCCCCGGAGCCGTGATGGAACTGACAAGCTGGAAAGTCGCCATGCTGGCGCTCACACCCTTCATGCGTGGGAACCAGATGCTGCGAACATGGGCTGCCGTGTTCGGGGCGAGCGTCGCCACGTACTTCTTCCAAGGCGTGCCTGCGTTCATCGCGATCGACGCCATCGCGGCGGCGCTTGTGATCGCGAGACCGTCGGGTCTTGCACAAAAGTCAATTGGCGCGCTGTTCGTTTGTATGCTACTGTTCGACCTAGGGTTCTACCTCTCTCCGCAAGAGAACGTTGACCTTTTCCGCGCCGTCCTGACCGGGATCGGTTGGTTCCAGTGGCTCATCTTGTTGGGGTGGACAGGGCATGACTGTTGGCGACGTTATCGTAGCTGGTCTGACGCTCCTTATAGTCCACCAGCTGCTTACCAAGGGCCTGTTCGGTGACGATGGGCCGCGCTCTCGCGTGGATCGAGACAAATCTGTGGGCGATACTCTGCGCGATCGTGACGGCGGGGTCTGGCGTTCTGATCGGCATGACGACAGCGAACCACCGGCTTGATGTGATCGAGGGCAAGCTCGCCCGGATCGAGAACGTGCAGGGCCAGCGCACCGACTTCAACGTCTGCATGGTGCGCTCGCTCGACAAATTGAACAGCAAGCTGGGCGTTGAGCCTGCTTGCCCGTTGGAGGTTCCAGAATGAGATGGATGGAAGAAGCCCGCAAGCTGATCGGCCTGCGCGAGATCCCCGGCCCAAAGCACAACAGCGTCATCGTCTCGATGTGGCGGCGCCTCGGCGGCTACAACTTCAACGATGATGAGACCCCTTGGTGCGGCGCGTTCGTCGGTCACTGCATTGAGGCGGCGGGCCTGCCCTTTCCGAAGCTCTATCCCCGCGCGCAGTCGTGGGCGACGTGGGGCCGCGGCGTCCCTCCGAGCGTCGGTGCGGTGGTGGTGTTCAAGCGCCCCGGCGGCGGCCATGTCGGCTTCCTCGTGGGGGAAAGCCCGACCAACTACTACGTGCTCGGCGGCAATCAGTCGAACGCGGTCAACATCACGCCTATCGCGAAGAACCGCGCCGTGGCGATCCGGTGGCCGAACGGCGTGCCGCTGAAGGAGTTGGGCCTGCCCAAGATGTCGGGCGGTATGGTTTCGGTGAATGAGGCCTGAGGTGCAGCGCTTTCCCGACATCAGCACGCACGACGGTCGCCGAGCATGGGCGTTCCTCGCCGTGCTGGGGGGCTGCATGGTGCAGACCGTTTATGTCGGCGTAGTCACGTTTCTGCTGCGCGGACACGCCGAGTATCTGTTCTGGCTTGCGATGGCCGCGAACGTGTTGCTCCTTGTTGGCATGACCGCAATGGGGTGGCAGATGGGGCGCAGGCTCATGGTCAGTGCGAACCGCGACGGTGTGAGCCTTAACGATGGCCAGCCTGAGCATCAGGTGACCACGGTGACGAAGACGACCACGGCTGTTGACGGGGACGTGTTGTGATGTGGTCCGGGGGTGCAACCTATTTTTGCAATGCTGCGGCCCGGTCGCCACGCCGGGTCTTAGACGACAATCACACTTTCGGACGCATTTCGCGCCGCCTCTCGGCTGTGGGGCGGCACTATCACGCCTTCCCGCCCAAGCATTTTGTGGCTGGGGAAGAAAGTCCCTGCCGCAGCATTCCCTTTGCAAGGAAGAGGACGCGTACCCGATGCTAGCAGCAATTGCAACCGCAGACGGCGGGACGAAAGTATGACTTGGCTTCGCACGCCTCTCCTTGGCCTAGCCCGCTGGGCATGGCTCGCCATCGCGGCGGTCGTCCTCGCCCTAGGCGCGTGGTGGGTTGTCTCGGCCTTCATCAGCGGCAAGACCGCGAAGACCGAGGCAAGGCTATCGGAAAAGCAGGCAGAAGCTGCTATGGAGAGCGGCACAGACGCGGTCGAGACAGTGGGCCGCACGATCGAGTATGAGCGCCATGTGGACTACATCACGCGGGAGAATGAACGTGCCATACAATCCGCGCCGGGGGCTGACGCGCCTGTCGATCCTGACCTCGCCCGCGTTGCTCGTGAGCGGTTGTGTAACCGCAGGGCCTATCTTGAGCACCCCGACTGCGTGCTCAACGCTCCTCCCGAGTGACTGGCTTAACGGTGTCCCCGGCGCTCCGATCCCGCATGGCGATACGGTTGGCGACTGGGTGGCCTTCGCCGACGCGCAGACGGGCCAGTTGGACAAGGCCAACAGCCGCTACGTCGAGGCGGTAGGCATCGTCGAGCGTTGTGAGGCGCGCGACCGCGAGGCGATCAAAAAGGCGCGGCCTAAGTTCTTGGGAGTGTTCTGATGGCTGAGAGCGTAACCTTTACCAGCCTGAAGCTGGACGTGCAGCGCTACCTTGAGCGCGGCACGTCACTCGCGGCTGACCCCATCGTGTTCGAACAGATCCCGCGCCTGATCACGCTGGCCGAGCGGCGCATCGCCGTCGAGTTGAAGATCCAAGGCTTCATCAACGTCGTCTCGTTCGACATGACGACCGGCCAGTCGGTTTACGCCAAGCCCGACAGGTGGCGCGAGACGGTGTCTTTTGCGATCGGCACCGGCGCTGAGAACAACACCCGCAGCACCGTCAACGCGCGTGGCTACGAGTACATCCGCACCTATTGGCCGGATAGCAGCGTGACGGGCGTGCCATTGTTCTACGCCGACTACAACTTCAACCACTGGCTGGTGGCCCCGACGCCGGAGGAAGACTACCCCGCCGAGATCCTCTACTACGAACTCCCGCAGCTGCTGGACGACACCAACCAGACCAACTGGCTTACGGAATACGCCCCACAACTGTTACTCTACGCCACGCTGCTGGAAGCCACGCCCTTCCTCAAGAACGACGAGCGCATTCCCACGTGGCAGTCGATGTACGACCGGGCGGCGGCTGCGGTCAACGGCGAAGACCTCGCCAAGATCCTCGACCGCTCCGCTGAACGAAAGGAAGCGTGATGGCATTCACTGAAGTTTTCGGCGGTACGACGATCTACCCCTCGGATGTGTCGTACCTGCCCCTCGAACTCGACGCAGACACCACCCTGTCGTGGCCCCTCGATAGCGTCGGCGGCCTGCCGGTCGCACGCATCGTCGACATCACCCCCAGCGGTGAGTTTGCAGTCATCTTGCCGCCCGCCGACGAGACCGGCCCCGGCCAGACCGTGCTGTTCAACAACCTCGGCCCAGACACGGTCACGGTCGAAGACAGCGCAGGTGGCACGCTCCTCAGTATCGCCGCCGGTGAGCAGTGGCAGATCTACCTCATCGACAACACCACGGCAGCCGGTTCGTGGCGCACGTTCCGGTATGGCGCAGCGACGGCGCAGGCGCAGGCCTCCGCGCTCGCGGGGCAGGGCCTCGTGGCAACCGGCAGCCAGTTGTCGCAGCGCTACCCCGTAACCGAGTTCAGCTCCAACTTCACCGCGGGGCCGACCGATCGTGCAGCGACGCTGGTGTGGACGGGCGCTGCCGGAACGCTCACGCTGCCCGCCGCCTCGGCGGCCACGAGTGGTTGGTTCGTCAACGTCCGCAACAACGGCACCGGGCTGCTGACTATCGACCCCAACGGCACGGAGGTGATCGACGGCGCGTCTACGCTGCCGATGCAGCCTGCCGACAGCGCGGTGATAATCTGCACCGGCTCGCAGTGGTACACCGTCGGCCTCGGGCAAGATCCCGTGTTCGCCTTCGACTACACGTCGATCGACCTGACCGGCGAGGCCAGCCCCTACACCCTGAGCGGCGCGGAGCTTAACCGCATCGCTTATAAGTTCGTCGGCACGCTCACGACCAACATGGACATCGTCGTGCCGCCGACCGTCCAACAGTATTGGGCCGACAACGACACCAGCGGCGCGTTCACTCTCGGCCTCAAGACCGCGTCGCAGCCGTCGTCAATCGTCGTCACGCAGGGCAGCCGGGGCATCTACTACTGTGACGGCTCTGAGGTGCTCAACGCCGACACCTCGGGCATCGCCGTGCCTATCGCCGTCTCGGATGGCGGTACCGGCGCGACGACAGCAGGCGCGGCGCTCATCAATCTGGGCGGCACGTCGACCGGCATCGCGATCTTTACCGCCGCGAACGCCGCAGCAATTTGGACAGCGCTTGGCCCCGCGCCAACTGGCACCGTCGACTGCGGAGTGTTCTAGTGCCTGAGCAAGTCATCCCGCTGGCCTTCGACCCCGGCGTCAAGCGCGACGGTACGAAGTTTGAGGGCAACGCTCTCGTCGATGCGCAGTGGATGCGGTTCCAACGCGGCCTACCGCGCAAGATCGGTGGCTATCGCACGATCAATAAGTTCGCCGTCGGGCTGCCGCGCACGCTGCACGAGTTCACACAAGACCGGCTGACCTACGTTCACATGGGTTCGACCGAGCGGATTGAGCGGTTCTTCATCGACGGCTCGTTCAACACCAGCCTCATCATCGACCGCACCCCGTCGAGCGGCTTTACTGCCGACCCGAACAATCTCTGGCAGTTCACGGTCTCGTATGATTCGGGCAGCGGCAACCAGCTTGTGGCGCAGGTGGCGCAGAACCTCGACTGCATCTGCAACAGTCAAGGCGGCGAATTGTTCACCGGAGACCTACTCGGTACCAGCCCGCTGGTCGCGGTTCCGGCGCTAAATCTTCCTGCCGACTTCAACTGCACCGGCGGCGTCGTGGCGCTCGCGCCCTACACGATGGCCTTCGGCAACGACGGCTATATCGCGTGGTCGGTTCCCAACGCCCCCGACGACTTCGTCGGAAGCGGCGCGGGGAGCGCGTATGTCACGTCGCAGAAAATCGTGCGTGGGATGCCGCTGCGCGGCGGCCCCGGCAACAGCCCCTCGGGCCTGTTCTGGTCAGCAGACGCGATCATCCGCGCCAGTTACATCGGCGGCACGCCGACGTTCCAGTTCGACACCATCAGCACGCAGACGTCGATCCTGTCGGCGGCTTCGGTGATCGAGTACGACGGGGTGTTCTACTGGGCTGGGTCTGACCGCTTCCTGATGTTCAACGGCGTCGTGCGCGAGATCGAGAACCGGCTCAACCTCAACTTCTTCTTCGACAATATCAACATGGCGTTTCGCCAGAAGGTGTTCGCGATTAAGGTGCCGCGCTACGGCGAAATCTGGTGGTGCTTCCCCAAAGGCACCAGCACCGAGCCAAACCACGCGGTCATCTACAACGTGCGGGAAAATACGTGGTACGACACCCCGCTGCCCAACGGCGGGCGCGGCGCGGGCATCTTCCCGACGGTGTTCCCCAAGCCGCTGATGACCGGCGTCGAGCCGCAGCAGGCGATTGTGGTCGACGCGACCGTGACGTCGGGCGGCACCGGCTACACCGCCGGTGACGTCCTCACGCTGGTCGGTGGGTCTGGCGCTATCGCCGGAGAAGTGACGGTCGACACAGTCGGGGGTGGTGGGGCCGTCACCGCGGTGACGATCACCAACGCAGGCCGCTACAGTATCCCGCCGACGAACCCGGTGTCGGTGGCAGGCGGCACCGGCTCGGCGGCCACGCTCACCGTCGAGTTCGTCAACCCCTACCAGACGTGGGTGCATGAGGTCGGCACAGACGAGGTTGACGGCCAGACCGCGCGTCCGATTGAATCGTTCTTTGAAACGCCAGACATCTCGCTGGCGCTTACGGCGCAGATCAACAAGGCTGTGCAGTCGCTCATGATTGAGCCAGACTTCGTCCAGAGCGGCGACATGACTGTGCAGGTGGTGGGCCGGGTCAACGCCCGCGCGCCGGAAGTCTACGGGCCGATTATGACCTTCCCCGAGACGCCGAGCGTGCCGACGGAGCAGGTTGTGTTCCTCAAGGAGCAGCGCCGCGAGTTGCGGTTTCGCTTCACCAGCAACACCGTCGGGGGTGACTACCAGATGGGTACGGTGCTGCTTCACATGCAGCCCGGTGACGGCAGTACGTTCGGATGATCGACCCGCTCAGAATGTCTTGGCAAGACTGGGCGTCTTCGGTTATACTGACCATCGGCGATGCTTGGTCTTTCGGGGTACCCCCCGCCGAGACTGAGTGGCGAGATTGGGCTATAGGGCTAGTACGCGCGTCTCCTTTTACGCAGCGCACCCTTCCTGATCCTTTCATGTTTTCGGATTGGCGCGACTGGGCCATGCGCGTTTACCCGATGCTTGAGGACAGAGGTTGATGGTGTACGTTCCCGGCTTCTCGCCGTATCTTCAGCAGAACATGCTCGGCGCGGTGGCGCCGCCTGAGATGGTGTCTGCAACGATGGTGCAGCCGACGTCGGCCCCCACCATGTCGGTGCTGCCCAATTCCATCCCAGTCGCGCCGTCGCGGCCCACTGCGCCTGACATGCGCGCCCGCGCTATTGGCGTCTCTGACCTCGGCGTCCGTGGCTTCGGCTCTAGCATCGCGGCCAACGCAGCCGCGGCCAACACCGCTCGCGCTGCTGCCGCGAACCCCTTGCCCCCCGGCCTGATGTTCAAGACTGACAAGGGCGCGTCGGCTGGCTACGGTAAAGGTTCGTCGGGCTACGTCGCGTTCGACCCGGCGGCGCAATACCGCATGTGGGACGAGCGCGGGAAAAACAAGATCGTTTCGAGCGGCGCTGGTGAGGCTGGTCTGCGCTCGATCTACGAGTTGGCGAACCAGTTCAACACCGAGCAGGGCAAGAAGGCCAACTACGGCATCGAGCGGCTGAACCCCGCGACGGGCAAGTGGGAGCGCATCCTCGAAAACGACCCCGCCAAGAACGTACTCGGCAAGATCGCCGACATCGCGCTGCCGGTCGCTGGTGCTTTCCTGCTGCCGGGTGTGGGCGGCATCCTCGGCGGCGCGTTGGGCGCAGGTCTCGGCGCGGCAGGCGGCTCGGCGCTGTCGAGCGTGGCGCAGGGCCGGTCGCTCGGGGACACGCTGATGCGCGCCGGTATTTCCGGTCTGGGCGCAGGTGGCTTGTCGGCTATCGGCGGCGCGCCGTTCATCCCCGGTGGTGGCAGCGCGGCGAGTGGCGCACTCGGGCAGGCAGCTGCGCAGGCGGCGACCCAAGGCGCGGCGCAAGGTGCTCTTGCGCCTGTTATCGACGCAGCGGGCAACATGATCCTGACAGGTGTGTCGGGTGCTGCTGGCGGCCTTGGCAGTGCTATCGGCGCGCTTGGTGCTGCCGGTGGGGCTGCGCTCGGTGCAGCCAGCGGAAGTGGCGCCGCTCAACCGGGCGACATCGTGGTGCAAGGCACGCGGCCCACTCCGGCGATGGGCAGCGGCCTGCCGTTCTTCGGCGCTGGCCTAGGCGGTATGATTCCCGACGTGATCCCCGGTCAGGAGATCGTGGTCGAAGGTACCCGCCCGACGCAACCGAACGGCGGTGCGATCGGTGCTGGCATCGGCGCGGGCCTGCCGACCGTGATTGACGGGCCGCTCGGTAACGAGATGATCCTTGAAGGCACGCGGCCCGTCCCGCCGGAGCGGAACCCCCCGTACCCCGGCGACGTGCCGATCAACCTCAACACGCCCCCGCAGATTTCGACCGTCCCGGTCACCCCGGTGCAGACGCCGCCCGTCACTGGTGCGGCTTCTGGCGATGGTGGCCCTTACATCATCGACATCCTGCGCGCTGCCGGTCTGCTGACCGGCCTCGCTGGCAGCGCTATCGGCGGTGGTG
>JAULBV010213374.1:0-15590 GCA_032358295.1 Pterothamnion heteromorphum | reverse complement strand
CGATCTATCGATTTCAATAACGACGGAACCATCACCAGCATTCTTGCTGCCTTCCTGAGAACGTCCCACCATATCCAAAGTCGTCTTCGTCGTCTTCGTAGCTTTCGTCACCGGCGCCGGTTTCTCGACGGATCCATCACCATCATTCTTCTTACCTCCATTAGAACAACCTTGCACGTCCAAAGTCGTCGTGGTCGTCTTCGTAGCTTTCGTGGTCGGCGCCTGTTCGGGAATAGTCTTACCGCCAGATCCTGATCCAGGTCCAGGTCCAGATCCAGGACGCAGAGTTTCAGGATGACGCTCACCCTCAGCTGCTCTCTCGTCCCCCTTCCTCCCACTTCCCGACGCTGTCGCCGCTGCTTCTTTCTGTACTGGTACAACTACTTCCGTTCCGATACCCTTCTTCGTACGTCCTCCGCGTACTCCACCGCGAACTCCAACAACACGTGCAGCACTCCTCAACCCAGGACGTCCGTCTGGCACAGTGGGCTTTTCCGGCCTAGGCCCAGGCTCCGCCGCCTGGCCACCATTCTTATTCGCACCCTGAACGCCCAAACCTCCCTTGCCCCTGCCTGAAACAACTGCAACAACCCCGCCAGCACTCACAGACCGAACGGGATCCGCAGGGACAGCCTGAACAGGACCAGACGCCGCAGCAGCACCTGAACCACCTGCAGCAGTACGTACGACGCCATCCACCCGCTTCCCTTTTAAACACATCATGCGATGCTCCCACACGTATGTACCGCCAGCGACCATTTCAGACATCAAACCGGGAGAGCCTTCAATTCCAGCAAGCATTTATGGATACACAAAAGCGCCAACATCCGCAGCCGGAGGTTCAACCTTGTAAATAACCACTTCATGCTTCCCAATCGCAGATCCATGCAGCCTGTCTTGAAACAAAGCTCCTTTATCTCCAGAGCGCGGAAATATGGCAGCTGCAGTGACAAACTCCACAGAGGTCCCATGTGCAACATAGAGGTCAACATCACAGACAGGTGTCAATCCACGCTGCTGCGCCGACTTCACAAGGTGAACACCAACCTCCAAAGGTGACTTCTTCATTCTTCATCTTTCTGAAAAGTATGGGCAGTGCAGTTGAAACTAACAGCACAATGCCAGTGTCTTACGTGGCAGTACGGGTCGGGAAAGCACAACACACAGCAACGACATTAAAAACGAAGTGATGGGCGAAGGGAAAGGGGGAGGGGAAAGGGGCAGACTGACGGGACTATTCCGTGTGCACCCCGCGTAAAAGACTTTTGTTTTGTTTTTAAACTCCTTTGTTTCCCCTGCACACCACATGAAACGGTTCAATTGTGCTATTGCGAGAATTTTTATAATTAATACCCATGATGAAGAAGCATATTGTAAATATGATAAACGTACGTACACCTTTTCTTCAGCAATATCACACGTGCGTGCGTGGACGTGGACGCCCATCATGCATCCACCCCTCGCTCTCTCTCCGCCTCTCTCTCCCTCTCTGTGATGTTCCGTATACACCAATGCTATCACGCTCCCAGCTAGGATCAAATGTTGTGGAGCGGGTAAATCCGGATCCAAGTACCAAAATACACCTCGAAGTGTCGTCGTCAAAGTAACGTGCAATCCCTTTTCCATTTTTTTAACGCGTCAATGATGGCCCGCCATAGACCGTACATCATCACGCACTCTTACGTCAACCAGAACTTGAACTCTCAACATATACTAATAATATATGCATACAACTACAGCACCCGAGTACTGCATACAGTACCTGCAATTACTTCTTGTTCATACAAACGTTCCCCGGCCAGTTGCAACACCCTGCTATGTCCGTGAACAACACTTTGTTCTTGGTTTTGTTTTATAAAACACAACGTAAAACAATAGCAAACAATACATATTCTTCCTTTTCCTTCTTTGTTTACGAGCACACGTGTTGGCACACCTGTTGCGCCAAGACGAGCCAATGGTTTACAATCGGGGCATCAGTGGTACACGTATTGCTTGGTACCGGTAACTGAGCCACTCCCTGTTCTGTGCGAACAACACGTATGTACAAAATACCCCAAAATTATCAGGCACAGAGCAATAAACGCAGTTACGCGATCTCGTTGCGACCGACTCGTAACATGCAAATGTGGGCCACGTTGCACGGAGAACCACAAGGAGTGTTCAGGCGACTTTCGGGGGTAGCGACCAGATAGCGCAGCGGATGCGCTACTGGAGGCTCGCAAGGACTGCGCAGGGGGACCGTGCGGACCGTGACGCTATGCGACCGGCGTCGTTGCGGACAACAAGAACAAGCGTGTCTGCAGACGAGTCCCCACGGGTGTCAAACGCGTATGCGTGAGGGACAGATTTTAAAACACTACAGTACACAAAAACAGAGAGAAAATAATAATTAAAATATCGAAAAAAGAAAGAGGTTGACAGAAATTAAAAAAAAGGACGCTCGTCAGCCAAATCACGAATCCACATCAAATTGAGTTCATCTGATGTGGATTCGCAAACATACGGACGAGCGTCATTATTATTATTTCTTCTTCTTTTTTCTTCTACTTTCTTTTTCTTGTTGCCCCTTTTGTATCTGTGAAAGTCAAAATTAAAGAAGACCTTGAACTCACTGCGTTATTCCATGACAACTTATCACGTGCGCGTAAGAAGCGCGTCTGAAAATTATACTCCAAAACTGGCCCCGCACACCAGCTCAACCGGATACCGCAACGAATGTTGCAACAACATTCCTAAGTACGCACTGTACCAGTGTCGAGTAGAGTATAGTACCCCAGTCCGGATACGGCCAGCCAAAAGCGGTGTTGCGCCCACACGGTATCCAAAGCAAGGCACCGGAACCGAAGCGCAACACAGTTAACGCCTTTGATGCTTGCACCGTAACAGCACTGAATGCTGCTCCTGTACCACGTAGCTAGCTGGAAAACGCTGGTGTATATATTTGTAAGTCCCATTTCATCATTCCGAAAGAAAAAGCAACACCCCAAAGGGAATGTTCCGCAGCGGGCGCTGCAAACAACCGGACGAACAATCCAATTCCATCACCTGGCGGGAGGCCATGAGTAGCTCGAGCTGCGTGCACAACCACGAGCCAATTTACTCCGTCACCCAACCAATCGACGACGATCGCACCGGCGTGACCCGCGCTCCATACACAAACCGCCACCTACGCCTCGGTGCACAAGCCACGCCCATCCGCACCACACAATATAATTAATTCACGGGCTCAAAACCATCGCTACCACCGCGACCGGTGCGCTGCTAATATCGCCACTGAACACCATCATCCCGTCCCATTTGCCCAGCAATCCTTACTACTCAACGCGCCTTCGCGCGTCCATATCATCATCGAATCGCCCCATTCCACCTCTAACATCAACATGGCAAGAACGAAATGCACGGCACGTCGACCTTGCGACGGACCGCCACCGAAGAGACTCATCACGAAGAACGAGCGTAAGTCGGCTCCCAACTTTGACGGGCTGCCGGAGGACGTCCGCAGGGCGGAAATGTTGAAGTGGGAGGCCGAGAAACAGGAGATCCTTCAAAAACGTATGGCAAAGCAGACGAGTGTGAAGGAGAGTGAAAGGGACAGGCACAAGCACAAACTGGATAAGGAGAACAAGGAAAAGGAGCAGAGCGATTGGCTTGCCTACTTGAACTTCAAAAAAGATTTGGAGAAAAACGCAAGCATGGCAAGGGTAACGATGCAAAACCAAAAACTGCCAAGGCAAATGCTGCCAAGGAAAAATGTACCAAGGGAAAACGTTCCAACGAAAAAGCTGCCAATAAAAACTCTACCAAGTGGAGAGCTGGTAAGGAATCAGATGTGAAGAGGAACGGGCGGAAGAAGAACGTCGTCGAGGTGATCGTCATCGAAGACAATGAAGATGACGTACAACTGGTTGAAAATGACGAAGTAATCGATAGTGGCCATGCGGACGACGTCTTCCATCACGGATGGACCAACGGGTTTTACATGATAAGTGAACGTTAACGTCCACTACAAAGTAAACTGAAAAACAAAAACAAAAACAAAGCTAAGCAAAAAAAAGAAAAAAGAAAAAAAAACCTGAGTCCTCAGCGTTGGAAGTTTCATCAAACTACACCGCGAACAACGGCCGTATCCAATCACGCCCAGAGAGGAATAAAAACCTCACGCCAGTAAGGCTATGAAACCAGGTAGCGTGCGGGTATGGTGCATGCTGCAGCCACCCGCGACACACATGTACGGGCTGCTCGCACAGTTTACTACAACGCAATAACACAACTCACAAACACACACAGTGCGTCACAGTGCACAATTACACACACAGGTCATTCTCCTCCTTCTCGCCGTATGAATCGGCTGTTGCTCAACCGTCAAGGACACTGGCTGGCGAACGATCTGGCAGCCCGTCCTACTAACCACACGAAAACAATGAGCATACAACATAATTTGTATTGCAGCCACTTCCATCCAAACTGCAAGGCGATGGGTTTCACAAAGCTTGCGCAACGGCATGTACATTGATGCTTACCGTCAATACACGAGCACTGCTATAGACCTGGGTATACAGACGCAAACACGGTCATGCCCTTTGGTGGAAAAATAAATAAAAAAATGCAAGACTTGCGGTCCAAACAACTTTCCCTTTGTACCTGCAGACCTATTGTATAGGCGAGTGCGAGACGAGCTAAGGTTATATTTTCCTCCGGTCACATATGCATCCGCCCAGCTTCGGGAACTACAAACCAGCACTTCCTGCATTCCTGCTCGCTGTATTGGATTGGAATCAAAATTAAATAAATAATTCAGTGTAGTCGTCGTTCGTCGTCCGGCACTCCCAACACATCTTGTCACCCCATCCACCCGCCCTCCCCCGTTCAATCTTTGCCCCGTTTACCCCCAATTGCTTCATCATCTTCCGAAATCATACCATGACGGACATGACTACCAGCTCCAACCCTCATCCTATGCGCGTGTTTCACGTCCGGGTCGCATCGGCCATTTCCGGCTGTTCCAATTCCGTCCAGTTCCTCGTTGATGCGGTTGGGCGAGGTGCCGCTACACGCTTACTACTTCATTCCCCGGCACTCCGTCATCGTCCTTCAACCATTGGGCATACCAGGGTCCTCCACCGTTCTTGCCGCTCCTTCGGTACAGCATTCAACCACTGCGCGCAAGCCATTCAGCCGCCGGGTACCGGACCGCACCTTCTTCTCTCCTTCATCCCACGCAACGCCCGTGTGAAGATTTGTATCACGGTAACAGGTGCCCGTGGAAACTAATTCATCGTCACCAGAGTCTCTGGTTTCGCCGTTGCTGTTCATATTCGCGGTCTGTAGTTGGAATAGTGGCTTGAGGGAAGTGAACAAGGCAAACAGTCCCGCGTCACATCAAGTCTCTAGTATATAGTACACTTCTCACTTATGCATGCTCTGAGAACCACCCATTTCTTCCATGAATCTGAATCCGTCCTTGTTCACTTCACCATGCCAAGCTGCTTCTTCTGCAACTTCGCTACTCTTTCTCCTTGTCTATATATATATGTAAAAGAATCCATACCTCAAAGAGTTTTTGAGGTATAGCGATTTTCAGAATCATCGATTCTCGCTTACCTCAACAGGACTTAAGAGGTAAGAGGGGTTTAGAGCGTCATATGTGCATAGTTGTTCCGAATAGAGTAGAGCTCCAATTTAAAAACTAAGCTGCACAGCCGACACCACACCTCAAAGAGACCTATATCCCCTGTAAATTATGACTACCAAGTACGTTTTAGGTCGGGATATTGAATGGTCTCTTCCCGTGTGTAGGATGGCCTCGCTACATTCTGTTCCCCGCCTCCCAGAAGCAGAGTAGCGTGCAAATGTATTGCTAGTTAATTTTTTGAACGGGTGAACATGTACATTATGAGCATGTGAGTGAGAGAAGCATCTGCAGTTTGTACTGCAGCGCGGCATGCGACAGCGAACCCAGCTCTGACTAAGAGCACGTTCTGCCAGCACGTACAAGAGCAATGACCATGATTAATGGACCATCTACGACGAAGAGTAAGACGTTTGGGAGCGGCCCCCTCAGCAAGCGGGTGACTGTGTGCGAGTTCACGAGCAACAGCCATAACGACGAAAACTGCACAAGTCTCTCAGCAGGCGAGCAGTAAACGGATTGCAGTACAGCTGAAGAAACTCCGTCCAACTACCAGCGAATTTACTAAGACCGAGAGGTCACGGAACGCACTGACAAGTGGTTGCGGCACTGCTTTGCGTTCTATTAAAGCCGACATTGTGTCGCAAGGGATGCTACTTTCTTCGGAGTGCATATTGTATCAAAACTCCTTGACCACCTCAACATTTCTTGAGGTAAGCGTTTTTCGAGTTTGGAAATGTCCTCCGACATATCTCCAAAGCTATACAAGCGTTTATGTCGCTTTCTTCTCCACACAGAGGTAGATGCCGTCCGCTTCAGGATGACGTATTCATTGTTGTTTAAATCATGAAAGCAAAAGTAGCTCGATGGGAGCTACATTGTACCTCAAGAAAATTTGAGGAATGCAGAGCTAAATTGGCATATACATACAATCGAAGCAACGAAATTTGTTAACAATAAATAAACCTCTATAAAAACATGTTTCTAAGTATTGTTTGCACCACTTATCTGAACAGTGTGCATATTTCTGGTTGACGACGTGCCTCGCTAGGGCAATACGCTCAAATTGCTTCTACTTCAATTAAAACTCTTATTCTTCTTCTTTTTTTGTTTTTGTTTTGTTGTCTTGATGGGAAATCGCAATGGAATGCACTTAAATGGCCTGTTAATTAATAGAGATGGAGAGAGAGAAAGAGAGAAAGAGAGAGAGAGAGAGAGAGATGTATATATATATATATATGTATGTATCTATATTATCTTTAGGCTGCTCCTGCTGAAAAACACCAATGGTCCACTTGGTCCACTTTCTTTTCATTTCTTTTTTGGTATAGTATTTTCGTTGCTCAGGTCGGTGGGTTTGTTGCTTTTTTTCGTCGGAGAACATTCCTATGCAATGATTAAACAAATTTAGTGGCGAGCAATGAGAACATACTTATCCGAGTCAGCAAGACGGAAACGCTCTCGCCGATAAAATTCGGAAGGCCCACTCAAATTTCGTTCCGAGTACAGCATATGGCCCATGTGGCTGAAGCTATTGCAGAATTCACACCCTTCCTGCTGCACGCTCAAGTCCATCTCCCTACGAAATGGGTCCGTGCAGAGTTCTCCGATCTCGTGACGTCCGTATCCCTTACCGTGAATGAGTGATACAGTGCTGCGAATGTAATCACGGAAAACTTCAAGGATTTCGTCCACATCGTTCGGTCTTTTCGGGACGAAATCAACGTCCACTCTTCCGTTTTCATCCACGAAAGGGGACTGGCAAACTGGGGCCATTAGGATACCCCATTCTCCCAAAGGGACCGAAGCCCATAACATCAAAGACACCTTGCGAGAACCGCAGAGAGACGGAAAGTCTTCAGCCCAATGACCTTGGTACATACATGTAAACACTGACCAAAACGTTGCCAGGTCTCTTTGGAACAAACAAAGCATACGTTCATTCCTCTCATTGACCTCGTCGTCCTCGGAAATTTCATCAACCTCTGCAACCATTTCATAAGGCCACTTATACATCTTACAAAGCATTCCAGCAACCACCAGTGCTGTTAGTGGACAAGTGGATGCACTTGTGCCCTTGGGTTCCTTCACGATAATGCACTCAGAGTTCGCAAACCGATCGTCCTGACGAAACTGACTGGTGAGCATGATGTGCTTAAAGGAAACAACCACGTGGCTTATCTTCTGCCCAACTATACACCAGAAATCAACCAGCACAGGAAACAGAAAAATCGGAAACCTCTCACGAAAGCGTGCTTCGTTCCGCACAACTCACCGTTGTGGTACAACGTCTCGGGATTGCAACACGGCCCGAGAAGAACAGGGGTTGCGTCGAGTGCTTTCATGCAAAGCGGGCAGTCCATAAATACACTATTCAAAATTTACAAAACCCCTGAAAGAAAAACAAAACAACCAAAAAGCCAAAATAGGAACACCCCGCAGATTTTTAGTAAACATGTTTTCATTCACAACAGTTATTATAGCCGGCCCCATTCAACTTATAATTTTATGGCTGTAAACAACACTATATATCTCCTACAAAAAAAACCCTAAATAATATAACAAAAACCAAAACATTGTTCACAACGAGCACGCAAACAGTTGCAAGCACGAATGATGCCCAATTTAGATTCCAAAAATGTGTAACACCAGCCACATCGACATAAATCCTCAAAACCAAACCATATTTCCAACCTATATAAAACAACTCTTTAAGCACGTAATAACTCCTCCGTATCAGATGGCACTAATAACGAATAAAACCCTGGCAAACACCAAAGCACATAAACCTCCACTTAACCCTGAAATAGCCCCTCCTTATCTCATTGCACTACTGTAAAGTACTAAAAAAACAAACAACTTCCCTAACACGCCCGTAATAAGACTCGATATTCAATTTCTTTCTGAACCCCATAAACCCCTCTATCTCCTCCTATATTATACCCCTAACTCCGCGTATGATGCGCCATTCATAAGTCTCCTCCTCCTTCTCGCACGTTACGGAACGGGGCACCCGTAAACGATAAGCGGTAATCACGGTAAACGTTGAAAACAGTGGGGACACAGTACATACATTTTCAAACATGTTGCTTATACATTGCAACCTTGTTTTTTTATTCTTCTTCTTGTCCTTCTTCTCGGGCGGCAGATTTCAACATTATAAAGACCAGCGGAAAGCTAACTCGTTGGTGCCTTGAACAGTCGCGGCCGGGGGTAGAGAGGGCAGTGAAAGCGGCATACTTCACTGGGCTGTTGGGGCGGGCCACAATCTGCTTTTAAGATTCGCTGCCGAGTGCGTCGGAGGCCGGCTTGAGCTACCACAGCAGTTTCGGGCCGACAGCGTGCGCGGAATGCCCCGTTCTGTTTTTTCTTTGTGCGAGTCGCGGATGGGTGCGTCGCTACAGTGCCGCGCTACTGCCACCGACTTGGCGAGGCGTACCCCTACAATACCGGGAGAACAGCGCAGGTTGCCAACCACGTATGCGTGCTTCGGCAGCAGGTCGTCGGGCCGGCGGCGCACGGGCACCGATTTCATTGAATTGCAACCGCGGCAGCCGACAGCGACGGGACGCTAGCGTCTATATATCGCGGCGGAAGGGCTCCGTTGCGAAGACAGGATGTATTGCCTGAGGTGCCAGTAGCGTCCGATATAGGCGCTCGGGTCCAGGACTCGCAGGGCTTGGCAAAAATGCACCAGGTGCCGGCGCGGGGCGGGAGCACGGAACCGGCACAACTGGCGTGCATATTGAGACGAGCGCGCGCGACTCGAGGACGCGGACTTGGGGTCGAACACGCACGGATGCATCACGGAGCGGCCGGCGCGTGCTGGCCGATGATGAGGCAAGTGATGGGCGTGGGCCAGACAAGCAGAGCGCCAGCACTGCGTTTATTCACGACGCGGCGAGCTCGGGTTGATGAGAGTCGCTTGGGGAAGGGGCACGCCCATGGCTTGTATCTGGACTGCGGCGCGTGCAGCTTTATGTGACGCCCGGACAGGCAGCTCGGGGATAGGTGCCCACGCTGGCGATGGCGCGGGTGAGGGCCTCCCGCCCGGCCTGCGCCGCCAGAGGATGTCAGACCACTGGTCCTATTACAGGACATGCACGCCGGGGCCGGACGAGCTGCGCCTCCGGTGAATAGAGGCGGGTGCGCGGGGGTGCCGGCTGGGCGCCGCATACGACCCGTCATAGCCATAGCCTCGGCAAAGTCACGCAGCTTCGCCTTACTGGCATTCACGGGCTTCGTTTTCGTCTATAAGGAGACAAGGTCATTGCCCGCCTACGTACAATCGAAAGAGGTCAACCTCGCCGCCGCGCACCTGCACGCTCGGGCGGGCGGATTACGTCAACATCACAGTGATCGACCTTCCACAGCACTGGAACAGCGTAAGCGACAGCAGGCAACGCAGCGATGCGCATGGACAACTGTTCAGTGCTCAGTGATTCACACCCGGAGTTTTGGTGGATGGCAGCGGTGCATCCGGACCCCAAAAACGCTGCGGTGCGCGCTACGCTCCCAGGTCGCGCCCCATTGTCCAGTTGCACTGTCACTCTGCGCAACGCGCCTGCCCTGCAAAGCGGGGAATGCCAAGCAGTCAGCCAGCGGCCGTTTCAAGCTCGCTACAGCACATGGCCCCACTAAATTGCAGCTGGGCCGCATCGATTGAGGTTCGTGGTGGGCGGCCGGGACACGGAACGCGAGCCAGGCGGTGTTGGTGCTGACGCCCCGCCGTGCGGATTCATGACGTTCTGCATTGGTCGCTAGCACCAGAACGCACGCCGCCCCAAAATTACCGGCATGGCTGGTCGACATACGAAGCGGTTCGGGGACCGATGTAGATCGCCGCAACGGTGGTAGCGGGGAGCGGGTTTATCGGTGGCATCTGCGGCCGTGGCGGTAGCGTGCAAAAGGTATTGCGGGAGTTTGTCAGGGTTTGCTTCGGACGCCGCCATGGTGCTGGGGAAAGGAACAGTGTGGAGCCCTAGGGCGGCCTGACGCGAGTATTATGGAAGCATGGAGTGAAGTGTGGGCACACGGTGCAACGTCTCGCTCTCTCCAGAAACCACTTGATGAACTGTGGGGTACATACTGCCTTGAGCGAGACCTTTGCATACGTTTTACAGCTAAATGATATCTTCCTCCACTGAACGACTGGAGCACACAACCCGGCACAATGCTCGCCGTCGACAACCTCGATAACCTCACCCCTCACCTTACCCCCTGATGGTCAGGTCCAACAAAACTGTGCGTTGCGTCGCCAACCTCACTATACGCGCACGAGCATTCAACGACCGATTCTTCATTCTGTACCTCCCTCGCTCGCTCCCGCACTCGCTCCCTCTCCCTCTCTCTTTATCTCTCTCTCCCTCCCTCCCTCTCTCTCTGTATATATATATATATATATATATATATATATATGTATATGTATGTATACATGTACGTATAGGGTCTACCTCGCATTCCAGGTATCTCTCTCCTTCTTTGTATAGCCAACATACAATGGGCCCATCTTACGCACAGGCAACACCGACTCCACTCGCTCCTGCGCTGCACTAGTACGGACTGCTCATTTCACGCAACAGCTGGACCTTTTTCACTCATTCGTGGTATCAAAACACACGTTATACACCTGTTCGTAGCTACCTACTTCCGATCTTCCCGACAATACATGTCCGATGACATGGACTCGTCGTCAATATCGCCATGCGGAGTTCCAGGCTTGGTACGCTTCCAACCGAGCGGGCGCTTGACAACAAAATCCTGTAAACGGCGCTTGTGAAGCGTGTTCATGTTACCGAATTCGCTCCGAAGTGACGGACGAAGGGCAGGGACGAGAATTAACGGCCACTTCGCCGGCAGCTTCGGCGACATCTCCGACACGCTGTTTAACGCGGCCTTGTCATCGTCGGCATCGCCGGTAAAATCGACCACGTCGTCATCGTCAATCACATCAATGACAACGTTCGATTCGATTGGCATGGAGCACACCTCCCCTTCCGTCTTGAGCGTCGACGCGCTAACGGCGAAAGCCAAACGAGGAACAACTTCTCCCATAATCAACACTTGAACTTGAGTTGGGTCTTGCTTGTACACAAAAATAGAAAGAGAGAGAAGAGGCAGAGAGGCAGAGAGGCAGAGAGGCAGAGAGGCAGAGAGGCAGAGAGGCAGAGAGGCAGAGAGCCAAAAAGGTAGAGCGGGAGAGAGGTAGAGAGGGAAAGACGGAGAGAGGGAGAGAGGGAGAGAGGCAAAGAACGAGGTCGTGGGCAACAGATTGAGCAACAGATTGAGGATGACGACGAAAACGAAGGACGTGGGCGGTTCAGGTGTTGTCCAAAGTGAACGTCGCTTGCGGGCGGGTTCGGCATAGTTTCAACAAATCGGATAAAATTCCTAAAGTTTCTTGAACAACATTTTAAACAAAGAACGAAAACAATTTTCTCCAACCTCAAAGCAAGCATTGCGAGGGGCGTTGTAAACTGTAGCACACACTGGCCGATTGCAAGATTAAAAAAATTGAATACCATAAACGTATTTGCGCGGCGCGCTGTCCTTCTTAGGAATCCACATCAGATGATACAATTCGATGTGGATTCACAAAAACAGAGACAAGCGTCAGTTTCCAGTTTCCATTCGGAAATTATTTTCAAAAAATAATTAAACTTAAGGGGAAAAAACGATTTCTCTTATTTCAACTTAAAGAATCAAAAAAAGACGAGTGCAGTGCAATTACATGACCAAAAGGGGGACGCCGCCACAACCTCCGCCGCCGCCGTGCATGCCCGCTTCCGACCATCACGCCGCGCGCCATGCCGCTCACCGTTTCCAATTCGCGCGGCCCCGTGCAACTGCACCATGCCGCCCATTCCAAAGCCCATGTTGTCCAACGCGCGACAGGCGGATAAACGCGCCTCCGACAGTTTCACAGTACGTCAAGCAACTGCTGTAAAAAAAAAAAGAGTCAGGATGCGAACCAAATATATATTTTTTACAACAAAACAAAATTAAACGAAAGAATACAACTAAACGACACAATACAAACGATACGGATGCTCAATGTGAGGGAACGTCTGTTCTTCCTTTCGGAAACCACATCGCCCGCTTCCACGCAATGTCGAATCTAGACGTGCGTCCATTTCTCAACTTCATATTTCTACGCTCCCAGCATCCTTGTTTACCTGCCGATTTACGGCCGCTCCTCCATAACATTTACAGTATATTATACTTCACGACCGTGTCGTTGTTTTCGACTCCACATCGCGATGTCGAGGCGAAAACAACGACACGCGGACGCAGTCTTCCGATGCGGATTCGGAAATACAAAGGCAAGCGTCAGGCATGCGGCGCAGCATCGCAGCGTCGACAGGTACAGCCACGAACCGCCCCACCGGCGATGTTGCCCGCAACACATTCTCGCGTTTCGCCATGTAAATGACGCGCCCCGTCGCGCCGTACCCACATTGCGGTAGTCACAGTCCAGCCGGCGCCCAAACAGTGGCGAGGACCGCCGCGCCGTGCCATACGCAGCGTACTGCGATTGCAACCTCGCATTTACCGTGCGGCCCGCCACATCGACTTGCCCGACTTGCACCTGTCGCGCTCGAGCCAATTCGCCCCGGTCTCGCTCTTCTATTCGCTCAACACCGCCTTGGCCCTGGTTGCCCCGCGCGAGCCCTCCGTGCCCAGGTACACCTTCATCAAGCTTTAGGACCCGCTGCGCACGGTCGCCCTCGAGGCCGCGCTGCTGCGTCGCGTCGCCACGCGCCAAATTGTCGCCGCGCTGCTTCTCATGTCGGCCAGCACGCTCATTGCCGCAAACGCCGACGCCACCAGCTCCACCTTTGCCTGGCTGATGGGCTTCGCCTCGTGCGCCTTCCAGGCTATGTATCTCGTCTTTGTCAAGCGAACCTCCGCTAACACCGGCATGACCTCGTACGACATTTCATACTACCACTCCATCTTCGCCCTGCCGTGCGTTACGGCCATTGCCCCGGCCGTCGACGAGTTCAAGCCAGCCTGGCACTTCCCGCTCTGGCTCTCGCCCGCCTTCCTGCTCGTCTTCTTCGCCTCGTTCTTCATGGACCTGCTGCTGAATTACGCCTTCTTTTTGTGCCCCCAGCTCACGTCACCGACCAGCACGCTCGTGTCCGGCCAGGTCAAGGACTTGGCCCAGACCTTCATCGGCATGTTCAGCTTTGCCGGCGTTGAACTCAACCACCGATACCTGTTTGGTACCATGGTCAACATAGCCGGTGGCACTGTGCTACCGGTCATGTCGAATACCGCGAAACACTGCAACTATCAGCAACACCCATACCACTACAATAGACGCGTTCGGCCTGCGAAACGCTACGTGCCGCACAAAAACAAACGTGCATGCGCCCCCCCTCGACATGGAAAACGCATCCGAACGATGCCGCTCGTTATATAATGTCCCAGTGCCACCCCGCGGACGTACGAGGCCAACACCGAGATCAGCGGGCAGCAGAAGCCGGCCGCACTGCAACAATATCACAGAACAAAGCGCGAGCTGCGAGGCAAACCTGCGGGTCGAATAGGACTTGCAAGCGAACCGCGTGCGCAGCACGGTCCGGAAGGTAGCGCGAGGCTTTCGCACCTCAACGGATTGCCGGTAGAGGCCGACGGCCGCACGGCAATGTACACGACTCTGGCCAATCGACGCTCGCGGTACAACACACCGGCAAGCACGAGCCCGCCGGACGGGAAGACATTAATTTGTCGCCCAGCCCCATGTGCTGCGCCAAGCGGCGAGCAGCGCGGTGCTAGCCGCTCTCACACGTGAGTGGTGACACCGCCCAGCAACTATGACTTTTAGGATACCGGCCGTGCACTGCGCGAGCAAAGATCACGCACTGTGCGCGAGCTCTTTGCGAAGCCAGCGCGAAAACCTCATAATACACCCTAAAATGTGTCGGATGTCACGAGAAGCGCTGCGTGCCGGCGAAAGAGCGGGGACGACACGAAAGGAAAGTGTACGCGGCCCGCGGCCAGTTGGGTCAACAAATCGGAGGTACGTTATTGCCGCACGATCAGCGTTTAGCAAGTGTGACGCCGGATCAGGATCTCTGCGCGTGCGACGGACAGGAGCGACAGAGAAGTGAAGGCGGATTAGGCGCCCGTCGCGTGCTTGCCGCCGGGCCGAGGCGGAGAGGCAGGGCATACGTCAGCGCTGGTGAGGTGGCGCGTTTGAATGATACAGTCCAAGCCACCCCTGTCCCCGACGAGCGCTGTATTCTCGATTTCTACGCCTTCTGCCTCCTCGCCTCAGGGTATTCTCTGCAATTTTCTTATTTTAAATTAAAATAAAAAAAGACGCATGTCTACGAGTTGCTGAATCCACATCAGGCGACTCCATCTGATGTGGATTCCCGAATCCGGAATACGTGTATCCCAAAAATGGACGCTTGTCTACGTTTCTCAATCCACACTGCATCGGATGTGGATTCCACAATCGGGATTCGGCCAATCCGTCGTACAATAAGAGACTACAGGATCCCTCTCCCACAAAATAAAAAACAGGAGCCTGTGCGCCAACCCTCCGTCGTCCCCGCCTCCACGCCGGCACTTCAGAGCGACTCGCGCCTCGCCACCCCTGGCCCCTCGCCGCCACCTGGCCCCCACTCCTGCATCGCTTCCGGCCTCGACCCGACTCGCGCCTCGCCGCCGCCTCGCTCCCATTCATGCATCGCTAGCTGTCGCGTCGTCCCGACTCGCGCCTCGACGCGGCCTCGCCCCGACTCGCGCCTTACCGCCGCCTCGCCCCGACTCGCGCCTTACCGCCGCCTCGCCCCGACTCGCGCCTTACCGCCGCCTCGCCCCGACTTGCGCATCGCTTACCGCCGCATCGCCACCGCGTCATCGCCACTCACGCCTGTCCGCCGCCTCGCTGCCGCGTCGACGTCACTCATGTCAGCGCGCCTGCTGTAAACATATTACCGAT
>JAULBV010213263.1:0-15593 GCA_032358295.1 Pterothamnion heteromorphum | reverse complement strand
GACCATGTTGGACGATCCGAAGATTGTAGTACCCGGCCGGGAAGATGCGGACGAGATTGAGTCTGAAAATGTCCTCCGTAACGGACAGAGCCTCACCCCAGATGAGTTGAAGGAGTTCATGTCGTACTTGGCGCCTTGTCGATCCATCTTGGGACGAACGCTGCACAGGGTGACATGCAAGATCTCTCTGCAAATGTTCGAGCTTTGCCAACTGAAGCAGACCACAGGCGCGGCCGCGAAGGATGACGCCGTCACAACATTCCAGGAAAGCCATAGTATGTTCGAAGATATCGCAACCATGGAGACAGGGAACACGATGGATGGGCTCGATCTGAACATGTGACTTGTTGCACGGCCGTTTTGATCGACGGTGCTGCTTCCTGCAATGCGCGGAATGGCGTGGTGATCGGGCTTGACGAAGGCGAGCCCATGGCTGTTGGAGAACGACAGCGTTCGAGATGTGTGGAGCTGTCGTCGACGTTTCTTGCTTCTGCATGCACGGCCGTGTTGAACTCAACAGCGGGTTCGTGCAGTGTGCCGGCCGACGCAGTGATCGGAGCACGACGAAAGACAGCAGATACCAGATCGACGACCACAGCGGGGCGGGGCGGTCGTAATTGACGGAGGGTGCAAGGCCATGGCGATGGACGTGGAGGGCTTGCATGAAGCGCGGGATGACATCGTGACCAAGTCTTGATAAACGAGAGGGGATGGCAGTTCGAGAGCGAGAGCGTTCGTGCTTTGCGGAGGTGTCCTTGACTCTTGCTTGTTGGGCGTGCACGGCCGTGGCGATAAGCGCGGCGGCTTCGCGCGCAGTGCGAGAAGTTTCCTTGACTCTTGCTTGTTTGGCGTGCACGGCCGTGGCGATCTGCTCGGCGGGGTCGCGCGCAGTGCGAGCAGTGTTCTTGACTATTGCTTGTTTGGCGTGCACGGCCGTGGCAATCAGCGCCGCGGGGTCGCGCGCAGTGCGCGCAGTGTTCTTGACTATTGCTTGTTGGGCGTGCACGGCCGTGGCAATCAGCACGGCGGGGTCGCGCGCAGTGCGAGCAGTGACGTGACGAGCGTTGTCGACGACGAGGCCCGGCTGCCATTCTCATAAAGGAAGCGCGCGGCGTGTTGAAAGTTGTCATGTTCTCGTGCACGGCCGTGCTGATGGGTGCGTGTGGATGGGAGTTCGAACGGACTCGTGTTGATGTGGTGAACTGGCGCGTGATGAAAGTAGACGGGCGTGCGATGAATGGGCGGGAAGTGGTACGCGAGGGGCGATCGGGTGAGAAGCGGTTTCGTCGGAAGGGCACCAGACTGATGGCGGCGGACTTGGGTTGTTGGGAAGGGACGTGGTGCTGTATGCCAATACACGTGGGTGGACCCGACCGGGTAGTTTGCATTGCTGTGCACAAAAAAGTCTTCCAGGTTTACACTTGTTGGATAAACAGAGGTCGTCGTGCACGACGTCCACCCACGTTTATTCGCATACACCATGGTGTATGCGAATAAACGTGGGTTGACCCGGCCGCGCCCCGGCCGGGAGGAGTGCATTGCTGTAAACAATAACGTCTTAAACGTTTACACCTGTTGCAGAAACAGAGGCGTGATGCTGTATGGCAATACACGTGGGTTATCCCGGCCGGGCAGTTAGCATTGCTGTCCACGAGCAGTCTTACACTGTTGAGGTTTACGCCTGTTGCCCAGAAACAGAGGCGTGGTGGGGTATGCCAATACTCGTGGCTGCACCTGGCCAGGCAGATAGCATTGCTGTGTCGAAAACATCTTACAGTTTTTCAAGTGATACAGTAATGCATTCAAAATTTAAGTGCCTCTAAAGCCACCCGTCCAATTAATTTACCAAAATGAAAATAAAATGACGGAAAAAAAATTAACAGACGCCCGCTGCACTGTACGTACCGCGCATTTCGTGGGTCACTCATGTGTTTCCTACTGCTCGTGTCCGAAGCAAAAACGACCTTTGCACTTGCTCTGAAATTGGAGCATTTATATCCCGGCCGGGCTCGGTACCGCACACTGCCTGTAAAGTACAGCAGTGCATGGAATGTACCGCCCATTTCGCTCTGAGTTTCTGCTATGTGAACTTAGTTCACTTCACAGTGTGAACTGCACTGCGCAGTTCCATACATTCCCGGCCGGGTATCTCTGGGTGAGGACTGCATTGAAAAGCGTACAGGCGCAGTACAAGGACTAATAGTCCTACGGATAGTATCCCGGCCGGGCAGCAATGCCAGCACTGCTTTGCCAGCAGACTCTGCGTAGTCCGACTACACACCTCATTATATAACGAAATGTGCTCATTGAGCACTGTTGACGTCCCGGCCGGGTATCATTGACGGGTTACAGGGCTCCAGCCGTGAAAGTTTTTCCGGCACATGACGTAGTCGTAGTCGTCGTGCTCAAAGTTGAAAAGAACTTTACAAGATGACTATACATATTGAAGAGCGACCGCGTACGGTACTTCAGCAGACACCAATACCTCCCGCTCCACCACCTACGCCACCACCGGACCCCCCACCGCCGGGTCCATCGAAGCCTTCTCTCCGCCGTGGCGGTTGACGATACACTCCGTGATTGACATCGCCCCTCACGTTGATGTCGTCCATGTCGATATCGTCCTCCTCGTCCTCTTCTGGTAATTCCGACAACGCGGCCGCGGGTGGTTCTCCATGAGCAAGTCCGGCAATGGCTGCGAACGCGCCACTGACTCCCCGCTCGGGCGCCCGTCGGCGTCTGGGGATACGTCCACCACGAACAGGCCCCCGGCGAACATGTTCGGTAGAGGTCACGATCAATCGCGGCCGCATCGCCGGGTTGACAGGTCCAACGCGGCCTTGATTGAAACGCTGCTTGTACTCGCGTACTGTCACGAACATTGCATCTTCGCGGTCCGCTGCAGAGGGCTCACCGTACCACTCGCGCCACAAGTGCAGTGGTACTGATTCCGACGAGGATCTGCTACGCGGATGTGCGCCAAGTACAGTGCACCGGGTTCATCACCAGTGGCATAGTCCGGCTTGGAACTGTACGGTTTTAGAAGTCGATGCCATGCGAGCATCACGGATCGTCCATCTGGAATTCGGTGGCGAACACAAGTGAAGAGTACAGCGCTACTTGAGCTGTACATCATTTTGACATCCGAGTGGCGTCTGTTTATCGTTACTCCGGACTGGCGTCCAAGTGTTTCATCTGTAACCCTGACGTACTAGTCTACAGTCGGGATTGCTCCTAGCTGGAGCGTCGTTCTCATACGCTTCATAGTTTCTGTCACTGTAACTACCTGTTTGAAGCGACACAGTTGTAGTATAAGGGCTCTGCTAGATCGCAACCCTGTTTGCTTGAGGCATCGTTCACATCACCGGTAAAGCACCCACTTTGCAACTGCCAGGAAACCCCTGACATCCGTCTACCTCAGCGACGAACCGGTTTCGCACAACCTGCGTCCAGTTCAGCCAAGTTGCTGTTCGACTTTCGACTGTTCTACATTTTCGACCATCTGTTACATCTACTGGCCTCATCGGCCCATCCGACATTCCGTATCACTTCGAAGTATATTCGGAACTCTGAGACATGACGACCAACACACCGACCGGCTTTCTGGCCGACTCCGACAAAGCCAAACTCCTGAAGGAGATTGAGGACAATGACATGAGCGATGTCACTGTCAAAGGCATTTGCGGGCTCTGCACTGATTCGCTCGATATGCGTGTCTTGAGCATCAAGACGTTCCTAGAAGAGGCTCTACCACCCGATGTTCTGTTTCTTGACTGCAGCTTCAAGAACGTACGCATCTTCCACGTGGTACGTCACATTCTGGACATCGTCGGGATGGACACTGGATATAAGAGCACGGGTCGTGTACCCAAGAAAGTTGCGGAGGCACTCTACAGTGATCGCGACATGGTACAAGATGCAATTGAACGGGTTGAGAGTTTCTTTGAACGAGAAAAGAATGCAACGAAACCACCGAGCCAAGAACCGAACAGAAGGAAACCACCGGACAATGACAGCTACAATCTGGCCCGCAACCGAGCGACAGTTGTAACGAGCTTCCGTGACGAGGACAAGTTCTCCGGAGCTGTAACCGGAAACATCCCCTTGCACCGCGTGCAGAAGAAGTTCTCGAATCTGATTCGTGACCAAGAGATCCCCGGAATTCAGTCCATCCCTCTGATCTACTCATGTCTGAAGGGACTAGCGCTGGACTACTTCTACGAAAAGATTGAGGGCGTCGCGGCTACTGTCACCGCAGCATTCGAAATGCTTCAGCTGCAGTTCAACTCATACCAGCACCAGGCTCAATCCCGAGAATACCTGCACAGTCAGTCCATTGCTGCAGTGGTTTCGGAAAAATCATGTTCTGAGCTCGTGGCGCTGGAAGTGATTCATGAGCGCATCCTGGAGACGTCGCCATCTTGCGGCAGTGAGTACCAGGCAGACATACACAAGCAGGACTTTCTTGTGAATGCGGTACGCAACAAATCCTGGGCAAGCGCCATCTTGCAAGCAAGGCTCACACCGAGCAGAGACTCGGAGAGATTTGACTACAATACTCTGTATTCAAAGTTATGCACTGCTCTGACAGCAAACCAACCAGCTCAACGAACAAGTTCCCATGCTCAAAACCCTGACTCCACATCTCCGATTTTCTACGGTAGCAAGTACGCAAGATCGAATGCACCAATGAGAAGAACTCCAGGAAGAACTCCAGGAGGAAGAGGTGGTTCGAGCCTTCAGGCTTCAATGCTGCTAAGACCACCCAACCAGGTCAAAAGGAGAATGACCCCATCTGAGCTCCAGCAGCTAAAGGCTAGAACGAGGTGTCTACGCTGCAAGAAGAAGGGTCATTGGCGCCAAGAATGCCCTGAGAAAGACAGCACATCTCTTCGCAAGGTCTTGGTTTCCCACATACAGGACATGGGTGGTCACAATGACGCTATGGCACAGGTCCTCCTAGCTATGGCGGACGAAGAAGAAGAGTTCGAGGCGTATGTTGCATCGGCAGAATTTCCTGAAGAAAGTGAACCCGAAGCACCGAGCAATTCGTTCGAGATGCTTGTCAATGACTGCCACCCATCCGAGAGCTTCTCAGATAACGCTGCAAACACGGAGATTGACAGAGTCTGTGACCAACTCTCCAGTGAGATACACTTCGTTGATTGCACTACACTGACTGCTGCTGATACCAGTACAATCTTCTGTGCCCAGACCAAACCAGTTGTATACCACGTTCCAGTTTCGTTGTCACACCTTGAATTCTTCACGAGCAATGAGAAGAAGAACTTCAACGGTGCACTCTTGGACACTGGTGCGCAGCGCTCTGTTATCGGTCTACAACAAGCAAAGCTGTACTGTGGTGAAAATGGTCTCACATTCGCTTTAGACCCATCCATTCACCGCTTTACGTTTGGAGCTGGAAGCGCCAAATCACTTGGTATCATGAACATCCTCATACCAACTCCAGGCTCAGTGATCCGACTGAAGATTGATGTTGTCAATCAGAACATACCACTCCTCATCGGACTAGATGTCATGGATGAACACCAACTACAAGTGCTTACTGTGCACAACGAGCTGGAGTCCGTACATGAGGGATGGCGCATTCCAACCGTCCGAAAGCTTGGACATGTGTACTATGAATGGAACCCACAATTCAAAACGTTCCTTTCCAAGCCTCAACTGGAAAGACTGCATCGTCACCTTCTGCATCCATCCACCCAAAAGTTGTATGACCTCCTGGGCCGTTCTACGCCGGATACTGTCACACCGGACACCCTAAGACTGCTCAAAGAAATCAGCGCCGCATGTGAGATATGCCAAGTGTATGGGAGAAAGCAAGTCCACTTCCGTATCAGAGAGCGTGGAGAGACCAGGTTCAACCAACGGCTCATTCTTGACATCATGTACCTCGATACTGGTGCCAATCGACAGCAGCCTGTTCTCCACGTCGTTGACGCTGGAACTCATTTCCAGAACGCAGCTTTTCTTAAGCGCTGTGATGCGGCTACAGTGTGGACTACTTTTCTCAAGATCTGGGCAGCAGTGTATGTCGGGTTTCCGGAGTCCCTCCTTACGGACCAGGGATCAGTTTTCGTCTCACAAGAATGGAAATTCGCATGCAAGCTGACCGACATCGAACTTGTCCACACTGGAACCGAGAGTCATAATTCTCTGGGATCTGGCGAGAAGTATCATGAGATTCTGCGACGTGTCTACATGAAGACGAGAGCAGAACATAGAGATGTCGCTCCGGATGTATGCCTAGCCATGAGTGTCAAAGCTATCAACTCGACAGTCGGTCCAAGCGGTTTATGCCCACAGCTACTTGTGTTTGGCGTACTTCCGAAACTACCAGATGTTTCTGGAAAGGATTTTCCTACTCAGAGAGAACGCATGCAAGCATTGAGTACTGCACGAGCTGAGTACGAGAAAATTGTGGCAAGCCGTGTTATTGGGAAAGGCTTGAAAAAGATACCACCACCCGCGGCGGATCATATCTACTCCCCAGGTGACTTCGTATACGTATATCGTGAAGGACTCAAGCATTACACCGGGCCACACATGATAACCTTTGTTGACGGGAAGCATGTGCGTTTGCGACTCGGCGAGAAGCAGGGGCCCAGAACCTTCAACATATCACAACTCCGCCCATCTGCAGTGGATTCAGCGACTTCAACAGAGTTTAGTGAGGCATCCTCTGCCTACTGGACAGAGATAATTCCCCCTGGAGACCCTCGTGAGGCTCTGTTTGACGACGCCAAGAGACAGGAGATACTCGGTCTCATTGAGCGTGGCACGTTCCGTCTCGTCATGGAAGAAGAAGCAGGACCAAACCCCAACATTATTCCGTCAAGATTTGTTCTCGCGATCAAGCATTCGGAAGATGGTTCAACGAGATACAAGGCAAGATTTGTACTCGGTGGACATCGCGATCGTGAGAAACACAAGGTCGTTCACAACAGTGTCAACCTCAAGCAGTCATCTCTACGGATCCTGATTGCTCTTGCTACTATCTTGGGATTCGACGTTTGGTCTGTTGACGTCAATCAGGCATATCTACAGTCCGCCTGTAAGCTTCTTCGTGACATATTCATCAAGCCTAATCAACTTGAGCTCAACCCCGGCGAGCTTCTCAAGGTTATTCAGCCTCTGTACGGTCTTTCCGACAGTGGAGACTATTGGTGTGAGACGTTTACCAAGTTCCACACGAACCATCTTCGCATGAAACAATCGACTGGGGATTTTGCACTGTTCTTCAGAAGACTGGCCAACCAGCTGGTTGCACTCTCGGGCACGTATGTTGACGACGTGATCCAGGCTTCAACGACGCAAGTGAAGAACGAGATCACCAAACAGCTTCAATCGCGCTTCGACATCAAGGTCTCTGATGCAACCGATTTTGTATACACCGGTATCATGTGCGATACATCCAACAGGGAACGCAGAACCCTATCTCAATCCAACTACGTCAATCGATTGCGCTATCTCAGCAACGATGCATGCTTCTCCAATTTCCGTTCCATACGTGCACAGCTGAAATGGGTAGTACACACACGCCCAGACATTGCATGCGCTGCATCTATCATCTCGCAGACCACTGAGGCTTCTTTTGGAGCTACTTATATCAAGTTGGTGAACCGCATCATCAAACATCTCAAATCTACACCTGATATCATGCTACAGTTCTTCAAATTGGACCAAGGCTCACTCAAGATGATCGTGTACAGTGACTCTTCCTTTAACAACCGCGAAGGGAATCGAACTCAACTCGGTTTTATCATCTGCCTTGTCGACAAAACTGGTCTTTGTTCAGTGCTACACTTCAGCTCGTTCAAGTCATCACGTGTGGCGCAATCAAGCATGGCAGCTGAGACTCTGGCTTTCGCAGCAGCATTTGATCACGCCTATCTCATACGACACGACATACAAGCTATGCTCGGCGTTCCAATTCCGATAATCATGATGACTGACTCCAAGGCTCTGTTTGATGTACTGACTCGAGCCAAGAGTACAACTGAACGACGCCTGATGATTGACATATCAGCGGCTCGAGAGGCGTACACTGAGGGTTCCATTTCAGATATCGGACTCATTCGCTCGCAATACAACCTTGCAGACAGCCTTACCAAGCTCGGCGGAAACGGCGCACTACAGGCCTTCTTGCGCAAGTTCCGCATTGATCATCCTGTGGAGCAATACGTGATAAGGTCTAATCGATCCGTTCGCTCTTAGGCATCAAAATTGCGCTTGTGATTCCGACGAGGATCTGCTACGCGGATGTGCGCCAAGTACAGTGTACCGGGTTCATCACCAGTGGCATAGTCCTGCTTGGAACTGTACGGTTTTAGGAGTCGATGCCATGCGAGCATCACGGATCGTCCATCTGGAATTCGGTGGCGAACACAAGTGAAGAGTACAGCGCTACTTGAGCTGTACATCATTTTGACATCCGAGTGGCGTCTGTTTATCGTTACTCCGGACTGGCGTCCAAGTGTTTCATCTGTAACCCTGACGTACTAGTCTACAGTCGGGATTGCTCCTAGCTGGAGCGTCGTTCTCATACGCTTCATAGTTTCTGTCACTGTAACTACCTGTTTGAAGCGACACAGTTGTAGTATAAGGGCTCTGCTAGATCGCAACCCTGTTTGCTTGAGGCATCGTTCACATCACCGGTAAAGCACCCACTTTGCAACTGCCAGGAAACCCCTGACATCCGTCTACCTCAGCGACGAACCGGTTTCGCACAACCTGCGTCCAGTTCAGCCAAGTTGCTGTTCGACTTTCGACTGTTCTACATTTCGACCATCTGTTACATCTACTGGCCTCATCGGCCCATCCGACATTCTGTATCAGCCAGTTCACGTCCTTATTAGTTGGAGGATGTACTGCAACATACAGTCATCCAGACTGGCCTGTAATGCGCGCGACGCGCAGCGCCAACGCGACGGTGCCAACGGCGCACCGTTCCAGAGCTGATAGTAAAATAGCGCGCAGCGCCAACGCGGACAGTACGACGTGTGCAGGTCACCAGGTCAGCGCACTACGCCAGAGAAGATACAGACATTTCCCCCGATTACCACTCGTGCTCGTCCCGGTGTCACAACTGGTTGGTGCGGCAGGGATCGGCAAGGAGTGGTGTCAGAAGCAAAGAAGACAGTGGTACCATCAAGAGAGTACCGCACAGGAGCAGGAACGTTGTTGACACACTGGCATTTGGTACGAAGCAATGGTCCTCGACTGGGTATGGGCGCATATCCCTCTCGTACTACCTATCCATGCTGGATTGCGAAATTTCGAAGGATAGTAATCGCAGTACTGTGACCGGCGAAGCGTTCACGCTGGCCTCAGTACAAAGAGCAGAACAGGTAGGCCTTCTTAAGGCAACGGCATTTCACGCTGCCAGTATGCTGGGAACGGAGACGAACCCGCACCAAGGAACGATCAATGGATAATTTTGGGGCAGACATCATGCCACTCCTCGGCTCTACGGGAACTGTATACATTTCCTAGTCGAGAATGCCGTGTTGTAAAAGGCAGCTCGTCTACGCGCGGATGGGATATGTGATTGGGTGCTTCGGGATACAGTAGCCAAGAGTTTTTAGTGGCACCCGGTCTGGCACAAGCCGCTGTGCGCAGAAGCACGACCGCAATTGCTTGTGGCGCTCTGCACCGCCGCTATTTTTGTCGCTCGCGATGTTCTACGACTCCTCGGCACAGGAGAAACCAGGCGCACTCGTATGCATGCGTTCCATTTCAAAAGGGCAATGCTCGTGCTTCCGTCAATAGGACATGCACGTGTCGGTTGTCATCCCAATCTAAACCCGCACTTACACGCTAGCTTCGCTATGGGTTCTGCACGACTTGGTACTTTGGAAGCGTTCCCGGAAAGCTCACTGTTCGGTGATAGCATGACTGTCACCGAAAAATCAATTCAATGCAGCTGTGGTCGCCGCAGGTACGGGGTGTAGCCACTGCGGCTCAAGTGTAGGTAGGAAAATGCTTGGTAGTGAACGAGCGGCACTAAACTGGACGAAGTGTATCTCCACGTTTCAGAACTGCATTGCTCGGAAACGATATCATACCACAACTGCGAGCCGCAACCTTTTTAGGCCCATGTGCTATTACTCTCTCGTACGTTTGTTATGCTAACAAGCTGCTCCGCTTCAAGTTCTGCGGAACATAGTTCAGGCACGGCCACAGCGCTCTCGACGGGGCTTTTTTGGCTCCGGTGGACGCGTGGCCTGCTTCTAGTACCACGTACTCCACTGCCCTGTGACTTTTTTGGGCTACAATAGGCCTTGCGCATAGATTCCTGAGTCAAATCCCGAGTAGTACGCTAGAGCTACCTGTACAGGCACAGTACTTACCGTAGTAGATGGATGAACCATCTAAATCCGGCATGCTCCTAAACGACCCTTGATGATCCCATCCAGTCTAGTAAATACAACTTTGTTTTATTCGGTTTAAATATGATCGCCCTTACTGCGGTTAGATTTGCATGTAGTCCGGCTCCACATATGAGAAGATTACCCGTCTCATCTCCATCCAACAAATCTCTTCGTTGGATTGGTCGTCTACAAACTTAATCCCACAGTGCCCAGGGAAGAATAAGTCTGTAAACTCCAGACATAACCTGTTCTTCTCGTTCGGGTGAATGATCTCGTCAGCGGGCAGTTCCTGCGGAATGTCACTATCGAGGTACATTTTGAGCGTCTTGGAGTCCACGCGGAGCGTCTTCAGGTTCGGATTCTTTTCCTGAACAATTTTCATCAGCCTGCATACTCGGCGCGCCGGATGCTCATGCTGGCCCTCCAACGACACACCGAACGACTCGATATGAACGCCGAAATCATCCAGCAGCTTATCGAGCGTGGTGTGATGGATGTTCAGATAGAAAAGGCACAGATCAGTGACCTGTGTCCCTACGACCAAACCACTCAGAGTGCCTTCGTCGGCATGCATGTAGCCTTCCTGAAGGGCTGCCAAGTCGAACCGGAAAGGTTCGTCCCAGTTAATGCAGGCGTACCACATGAACCCGGTGGGGAACGTCACGCGTAGCTTACTCAAGTAGGTGCTCCCACCGGGGATGGTTGCCTTCATTTCTCCTGCGTTCCAGTGCGGTCTGATAAACTTCATGTCGCGCTCGTCTTCGGAGTACGGTCTGGGTTCCATTTTGGCCTCGTACCGCACTCCCTCGCCGTTATAATCGAAAGATGCGTTCAAGCTAACGATGCGGCAGTACTGCCTCTCCCTTGCGGCGCGCGTGGCCTGGCGCGGCAGAGAAGGAAGGTGTTGCGCACCCTCGTCCTTGATGAACAGCTTGGCGTCGCGCAGAACGAAATTTTCAGGCATTTTCTGAGTGAGGAACGCGGCTCTCGAGCAGCCAGAGTGGTTCAAGCTGGGCTTGCCGCACGTAACCGTTAAGGTCTTGAGCGTTTCGATGCAGCCCTTGTTTCCAAACTGCCAGCTGCCGATCAGTTGCTCTATGCCGCATCGGTTTCCATTACTGACAAGCAAGTCCAGCTTTTCTAGGCGCAGCGTGGGGAACAGGGCCCTGAGCGCGCTGATCTCAGCGAAATTCTCGAGCTTAATAGACAGCTCGCGCAGGTGAGTATAACTGAGCTTGGGAAGGATGAACGGGGTTTGGATATTCAGATGGACCAGGCCCTGCTCTTTGAGCAGCTTGAGCAACGGCTCATCAGATGCAGCGGGGATTGCATATATGTTGAGGTGGCGGAGTTGCCCTTCGAAGAGCGTCTGCCAATCGGCTAGATCATTCGTATGGGGGTACACGCTGAGCTTATTATTCATGGCTTCGAGTAGGCACATGCGGTTGGATGTGTTGTCGAGACCCATCAACAGGCAGTTACGTTCGGCCTGTGCCCTGAGATTGAACTGTCGATTGACCCTGAGCGTCTCTTTGAAAATTCGGGTCTTGATATGCGCGGGCATCAAGGAGAAGAACGGAAAGTTAACAGTTGGCATGGTGATATGGTTTTTCTGTACAAGGTACTGGTAATACTGGAATAGTGATTGGTATGTGAGAGTGGGATGAATAGTTGTTAGGCGAGAAGGTATGTGATGGAGTTTCGAAATGTATCGGACAGGAGATGGTGGTATATATAGTGTAGCAGTGAGCATTGGCCCGTTCTGGTTGTGTCCTAAAGAGGTTTCACCGGAATACGCGGTTGTCGCCGAGAATGGTATCGGGTTGGTAGGAGCAGAAAAGGGGTCTGCAAGAAAGGGGAAGAGGTGTGAGTTGTCCTGCTGGTGCCAGAAGTTGCAACGTCTTATAAACGAGCGGTCGTCACGTGGAAGTTTTCAAGGGTATGATTGTTTCCAGAAGAGGATTCTTCATGTGGATACCAGAAGTTGCAACTGTGCAAGAATAAGCGGTTGTCAAGAAGAAAGTGGATGCGAGAGTGTTTCCAGAAGAGGATGAGTTGGAGAAAGAAGTCCATTAGTAGGCCTTTTCCGAATATTGTCAGTAACTCTTTGGTTACCCAGTCATTTAGAATTTATACCCACAGGCAAAATATTAAATTCAGTTTCTACGTATTAAGCAGGCAGCTCCAATACTCCTCGTAAATTCACTGAATGACGGATTAAAACTGCACGGACGCGATCTTCTCTTGAGCACACAGTTCTCTCGAGATGACCCGGGTTCAATCAGAGAAGACTCAGTCATTTCTGGGACGGACTAGTAAATACCGATATGCTGAGAGACACCGGAATAAAGGAGAACCTGAACACCACAACGGCCTTGATGTCGAATTCCCTAACTATGGTAGATTATTTGTCGTTTGGCGCATGTTTTCCCATGTTTTGCGCTGTCTTTCCGCCGTACCGAAAGGGCTTATAAATTGGCTTACGAACGTTCCGTTCGCGGGGTTTAGGGTATAATAGGGGGGTTTATGGGGGTTATGGGTTATTTTAATTTAATCGGGGCGTATTAGGGGCGTATTAGGGCATTTTCGTTTATTTGATAAACGTTGACGGCGCAACCATGGATTAAAGCCTCCCCCAGCCCTCCATAAACCAATCGCTAAAGTCCGATTGAGTGCGTGTGCACTGTATGGGTGAAGTGGGGCGTATCTTAGAATCTTAGCGGCGTGCGGTGTTGTACCTAGGCTAGTCCGTGTGGATGGCAACAGGCAGCAAAAGGCGCCGGAGAGATGCGGCTGTAACTTTAGAAGCCCTTTGCCACGCGAATTAAATTCGGATGTACCGGGTATTCTTAAAATTACTTAGGAACTTCGGATGTACATAGTTCAAACCATAGTAACCATGTGACTCCTCATATGACTCAATGTTCACTGATGGAAACATCAGCCAGTGAATTTTACGAGTTTTATACGAGAACGCATGGTATTTACGAGAAAACTGGGTTTCTCCTTGGTTACTCGATATATGCGTTTGTGACCTAGTATATTCTTCTGGGTGTTGGCGACGCCACCCCAAAAAGTTCAATACCCTGTGTCGGATATGATATACGGGGTACGCGTGTGTCGAAAACAACTTGGGCATATGCGCTAGCGTAGGCGACAATACAGCTACTGCGCGGATACTTCACATTACGACATCAACGGCGTGGTATGCTTTTAGCACCACGCACTGCACTGCACTACGCACTTTTGGGCTACCATAGAGTACCGAGTTGTCCATAGTAGTATGGCAGAGGTGCCTGTAGATCCATCTAAAGTTTTGACGTTTACGTTTATAGTACTGCTGCATATGGTATTTGTTACTACTTTCTACGGGGAAGGAGTAATCTCTGATGCTAAAGAGATGGACCTCGTCATTGGGAAGTGCTAGGCCCAATGGAAGCGGAAGGGAATAGGGTAAAGGTACGATTACAGGTACTGTTTTTTATCGCTTGTGAGGAGTCATTGCGGAGACGAGACCAGATTTTGATGAACATCATTTAGTGCGTCCTATGTAAAGAGGCGACGCAGTTGGCCTTAGCATGTATGGGAAGGACTAACCGCGACACCGGTTCTGTGCTGACCCAATTGCCTTCTTGACAAAACAGCGTCCGTCAACTTCCTACTCGAAGTTCCCAACCAATTCCCAAAACAATACCGTTCCCTGCCGGCTAAGTTTGGGTCTTATTTGGAAAACGGGGTCGCCATTGCATTTGGATAGAAACTTCATTAGGATATTCTTCCGTAGTCGATTGAATTGATTAACACCCCCTGTAACAGCCGAGATGCCGCGAATCCGAGATGCGCTACACCCCTCCCAGACGCTTTTCACACTAAAATCTCAACATTGTCGAGGCTAAGAACCTTCAGTCTTATTTTACTGTAGTTGTAAGCAAGGAAAGTATAAAGTATAGCTAAATAGTAAACTCAAGGTACCAGCAATGGTGATTCAGCAAATCGACGAGACTCATAGCCGTAGGGAACGGTAGCTACGGTATATGCTCCAAAACGCCCCTTCATGATCCCATCCAGTCCAATACAAGTTTGTTTTATTTGATTTAAATATGAGTAGGAGCTCCGTGTAGGTTAGATTTGCATGTAGTCCGGCTCCACGTACGAAAAGATCATCCGCCGCAACTCCATCCAACAAATTTCTTCGTTGGAGAAGTCGTCGACAAACTTAATCCCGCAGTGTTCCGGGAAGAAATGATCGGTATACTCTGCGCACAGCATGTTCTTCTCGTTTGGGTGCACGATCTCATTAGCGTCCAGTTGCTGCGGCAGCTCACTATCGAGGAACATTTTCAGCGTCCTGGCGTCCACGCGAAAGGTCTTCAATCCCGGGATTTTCGTCCGAGCAAGTTTCAACATCCGACAGATACGGCGAGCCGGATGCTCGGATTGCCCCTCAATGGACAAGCCCAACGACGTGAGCCGACTCCCGCAGTTAATCGCAATTTCTTCGAGAAACGTGTGGTGAAAGTCCAGGTAGAATAAACACAGATCTTCCACGTGCGTCCCGAGCATCAAGTTGGCGATCGTTCGCATGTCGGCGTGATAGTAGCCATGCTGAAGCGCATCAAACCCGAACCGCGCACGTTTGTCCCAGTCAGCGTAGAAGTTCGGCATGAGCGCCGTCGGGAACGTCACGCGTAGTCTTTTCAAGAAGGTGCCGCCGCCGGGGATTCTCGACAGCACGTCAAAATCAGCTTGTTCTGACAAAGGTTCGAGAAGCGTCATATCGTACTCGGCATGTGCGTACCACTTGGAACTCATTTCGGCCTCGTACTTCACGGCCTCGCCGTTTGCCAGGAAACACACGTTCAGCCCGACAATACGACGGTGCATCCGCAGCAGTGCGCCGCGCGTGCCCCGGCTCGGTAGCGAACGATAGTATTGAGGACCGTATTCCTGTAGCAGCAGGTTTTCGTCGCGAAGAATGAGAAGATTCGGCATTTTCTGAACGTAGAGCGCGGCTTTCGCGCACCCGGAATGGTGCAATCCGGCCGCGCCGCATGTCACCGTGAACGACTTGAGTGATTCGATGCAGCCGGTGTTTCCGAACTGCCAGTTCCCGATCAGTTGTTTCAGCCCGCATTTGCGTCCGTGGCTGACCTGCACATCCAGCTTTTCTAGACGCAGCGTGCGGAACAGGGACCTGAG
>JAULBV010213152.1:0-15597 GCA_032358295.1 Pterothamnion heteromorphum | reverse complement strand
CAAGTGTGGCGCCCCGGTCTACGTTGTCGATGAATAGCTGCCGGGAAGTATTCGCAGCGCGGCCCGCAAAGTATCCGATGCCCACGCACTGATCTGCGGTGTTGATGCTCCGCAACGCCCGATAGCCGACCGCGACGTTGCCGTTGCCGGTCGTCGCGCCGTTGCCTTCAAACGCTTCGTTGCCGACCGCGACGTTGAAGTTGCCAACGGTTGCCGTCACACCGCCAGCCGCGTAGCCTAAAAGGGTGTTGGCAAAACCAGCCGTCATGCCGTTTCCGGCGTGGACACCGACCGCGACGTTTTGATAGCCGGTTGTCAGCAGCTCCAAGGCATACACGCCAACAGCCGTGTTTCTCCGGCCCGTGGTGTTGGAACTCAGTGCTTCAAAGCCTACCGCCGTGCTGGCGTAGCCCACGTTTGCGGCAAACGTGCCCTGCCCGAGGCTGGTTGACTGATCGCTGAAGGTGGCAACCGTGGTCAGGCCGTCCGACAGAAGCGCCCGATTTGTGGCCGCCCAATCCACAGGGTTGCCTAGCGACCCGTCCGCGATGTTGTCGGTGTACGTCGTGGTCGTGTTGTCGCTGATCTCGACCAGAAAGCGGTAGTCCTTCGGGTCAACCGGGGTTGCAGGCGTGCGGTAGATGCGCCGCGCTATGGTGCCATCTGGACCCAGCGGGATCGCGGTCAAGTTGACGCGCTGCGCGGATGGGTTCACCACCGATGCAGTGCCCGGCCACGGCGCGGTTTCACCGCGTGCGGTCACGAACGTGCTGACGTAGTAGTACGCGCCGGTCAGCGCGCCGGCAGAGCCCACAGCGGCGGTCAGGTTGGACGCAGGCGCCGCGATGGCATCGCCAGCCACAGTAGCCAGCGCCCCCACCTGCTGCGCAGTGAGGGGTTCCGCCAGCTGCTTTGCCGGCGCCCGCATGTCATACCCCTCCGCCGTGAGGTTGTCCGTCAGTCGTGCCATCACGCCCCCTATGCGATTCGTTGTGCCATCGCGCCTTGCATCTCCTGCTGCGCGCCGGCCTGTTGCTGTGCGGCCATCGCTTGCTGCGCGGCCTCCTGATCCGCTTCACGCTTGATCTTCATGGCCCGGTCATCGCGCATCAGGCGCTGCGGCACGCCCAGCAGCTTGGAGCGCTCACGGGCTGCGGCCTCGAAGTCGTACACATCCAGGATCTGCGCGCCTGCGACCTGCGCCTCCAGGCCGAGGGCCTGCTCGAAGCGATCCATCGCGGCCACGTCCTCCAAGCGCTGCGACCGGGCCAGCGGGGACAGGTACTTGACCGTGAACGCGCGGCCCAGCAGCGATGCGGGAGGCTTGCCAGCCAGGGCCCAGCCGCTGCGCTCGTTGGCGCGCCACAGGATGCCGAACGTGCGCTCGACCAGCGGCTGCAGGAACTCGGACTGAAAGCGCCCGAACATCGGTCCCAGCATCTTGCGGATGGTCTCGACGCGGACGCTCCACTCGTAGGCCGTCTTCACCGGGCCGTCAGCGGGCGGCAGTTGGTCGGCCAGCAGGATCTTGCGAATGGCGCCTTGCATGCGCTCCATGCTCAGCTCGCCGACCTCGACCTTGGCGCCGGTCATCAGCGGCTCGATGTTGTTGATGTCGCCACACACCAGGATCTTGCGCGGCCCCATGCGGATGTTGCGCGGGTTGATCACGCCGTCGTCCACCACCTTCAGCGGCGGGGCGATGGCGGTCTCGGCGCCCATGAGCGACCACTTGGCCACCTCGTTGAGCGTGCGAGTCGTGGCCAGGGCGCGAGACATCGGGCCCGTTGCGTACCCGCTCGGCAGGCGCGACCAGCGCGGCACCATGCACGGGAACTCGTGGAACCCGCTCTCCTTCAGGATGTGCAGCGTGTCGAGCTCCATGTGCACCGAGGCCACCGGCAGGTTCTTCGCCATCTTGGCGCCGACCGCGTGCATCTGCCGCGGCTCGATGGCGTGCACCAGGCGCACCTTGGTGTCGAACTTCTGCGCGTTGTAGTCGTTGCGCACCTTGTCCGACACCTTGTCGATGCCGAACTCGGCCACCACCTGGCTGGTGCTGTAGATGTACTCGCGGTACAGCGTGTCCACCGTGTTGCCGCTGCGGCTGCTGCGGAAGTAGCACTGGCCCAGCGGGAACAGCTCGAAGTAGTACCCGCCCTCGTCGCGCTCGTCGCAGTACAGGACGAACCACCCGGCGATCCACATGTCGAGCATGGCGTCGAAGGCTTCGGCGTCGAAGCCGCTCGCGTGGATGTTCTCCCACTGGATCTTGGCGAACTCGTCGAGGTAGGCCTGTTCCTCGTTGCTCTCCTGGCCGGCGTCGAGGTCGAACCACCGGGCAGAGGCCGGGATCATGGCGCCCATGATCGACGCGGCGCCGACCTGGCAGGAATCCCCTGCGGTGTCGTCGAACAGCTCGTTCTTGCGGTTCTGCGCGTCGGTGGCGTTCAGGATCTGCGACAGCAGGCCATGTGCACGCTCGGGGAATGTGAAGTCGTAGCAGTCCTTCCAGACCTGCTCGTCCTGCGTGCGCGCGCCGGCCATCTCGGACAGCGCGCGCTTGATGTGCTGCGCGAGGTCCTGCATCAGCCGCCCACGCCGAGCGTGGTGCCGCCGGCAGCGCCAGCAGTGCCGCCACCCGTGAACAGGCTGTTTTCGCGCAGCGCCTTGCCGCGCATGCTGGCCTTCGCCTGGGCGCGCTGTGCGGCTTCGGCTTCGGCCCTGGCTGCACGCCGTGCTGCGCGCTCACCCTGCGCCCTGGCTTGGCGGCCCTGATCGACGGTGGCGACGGTGCCGGCTCCTGCAGCCAGCGCGCCCGCCATTGCAGCAGAGATGCACATGATCAGCCTCGCTTGCTCAGAAGGTCCATGTCGCGCTGGTCGGCCGGCTTGATCGGGCAGACGTAGCCCTGCTTCGTCAGCACGTCGCGGTCGATCTTGTGCGGGTCGATCTCGGACTGATCTGGCAGCGACAAGCCGCGCGGGCTGGCGGCGGCGGCGTTCTCGCTCACCCGCTGGCGGACCTTGCGCTCGACGAGGTTCTCCAGCTGCTCCATCGACAGCATGACCATCTGCTCGTTCTTCGGCGCGTCGGGATCGGCCGGCACCGGCAGCGGGTTGCCTGCGATCTCGGCCTCGACTGCGGCAGTGTCGTCTTCCGGCAGCCCCTCGGGCGGCGCGGTCAGGCCAGGCGTGCGGCGGACGTAGGGGCGCTTCGTGGGCGTCGGTGCGACGGTTTCCATGCGGGCTGCTCTCGGCGGGTTTTGGACCGCCGCAGTGTCAGCCGGTCAGCGGTTCGCGTTCCCGACTGTTTGCCGCATCCTCGGGGCGTCCTCCGCGCGCTTTCCGACAGCCTGGGCCCACACGGACAGCAGCACCAGTCCGTCCGCGTGGCGCGGCTCATGGTCCGGGACGTTCTTCAGCGACCACACCCACGTCTTGCCCATCAGGCACTCGTCAGCGATGCGCCCGTGGCTGAACCCGGCACGCTCAAGGTCCACGATGATGCGAAACCAATCGACCGGGGCAATGCTCATCAAGCCTCCGTGAAAACGCGCGCGCGCGTCATGCGGTCACCCTCGCCACCCTGTAATCCCGCCCGAACATCGGCACGATCTGCCCCTTGCGGAACTCCATCGGCGCCGGCAGTTCGGCCCTGACGCGCGGGTCATACGTCAGCGTGATCGGGCCCCAGTTGCCGGGCCCCACGGGGCGCAGGGTGACGGTGACTTGGGTAATTCCGGCGCCTTCAGCCGCAGCACGCTGATGTTCTCGATCTCGACCCCGCGCCGCTGCCTCATGTAGCAGACGAGCTGGCGAGCCTTGGCGATGTCACCCAGGTCGAACTTCGTGATGAAGTCGTCCCACGTCAGCCACTCGTGCGGGTTGGCCTCGAAGAACGCGGCAATCTGGCCGGCCTTGCTGTGGGGCTGGATCTTGTTGGTCATGCCAGCACCGTCCGTCCGTAGTGCGCGATCAGCAAGCTCTCGGCGCGGTTGTGGTCCTTGACCCGCCTCAGTTCGGCCGCCGCCTGCGGGTACAGCTGCACCGCCGTCGTAATCGCAGCCGGCATGGCGCCGCGCTCGCGTTCTTCGTTCTTCTTCCCGACCAGTCCGTAGTGAGCCTGCCAAGCCTGAGGCTCAACCAGCATGCAGGGCCAGCGCAGCACGTCGAACACGGCCTCGATGGCGCCCAGCGTGCGCTGAAGGCTGTCCGTGGTGCTGGACCTCGCGCCGTCGCTGCGTCCGAAGCTGCGCACGCTCTCGCAGACCGACATTGCCTCTCTGTCAACCGGCACCCGCTCCCGGACCAGTCGGGCCAGAGCCAGACCGTCGACGCGACGCTTGACCTCACCGCCCGTCTTCTTGCTCTTCTTCTTGGCCGCGTTTTTGCTCGACTTGCTGGCGACCGTTACGCGCACGGTCGTCGGGATCTCGGCGATGCTGACCTCGCCGCTCACCGAGTCGATGAACGACAGCGCGCCGGTCAGGCCGGGGTCGATGCCGATGATGATCATGCTGCCCCCTTCGCCACGCACTGCGCGCAGCTCTGCAACCTCAGCGGCCCGCGCTTGACGCTGCCGGCGGTGGTGCGCGGCTGGTTGCAGGTCCAGCACCGGAAGGTCGGCGAGAGGCTGACGCGGGCGGGCCGCCAGGCTGCCTGCGCTGGTCGTTGATCGTTGTCGCTGCTGATGGGCATTCGGGGTTCCTCGGTCAGATGGCGATCACCTCGTGCGACGGCGCACGGGCATGCAGAAGTTCGTTCACGCGGCGCTGCGTCTCGGCCTGGGCCATCGCCATTTCGCGCTCCGTCAGCAGCTCCAGACACTGGCCGTAGATCGACACGACGTCGCGCAGCGACTGCAGGCCGCTGGCGTCTAGGCGCATGCCCTTGCCGGCCTGGAAGCGCCGGGCCGCGGCCACCATGGAGGCGATGGCAGCGTTCACCACCGGCATGACCTCGGCGGCGTCCAGGCGCTTCATCGTCAGCGCCAGCGTCTCGACGGTGTTGATGGCGTCGCTGAGGTCGCGCCATTCGGCTTCGCCCGGATGGCTGCCGCGGGCCATGGCGTCCAGAGCGGACAGGAACCGCAGCATCACGCCGTCGCGGGCCTCGCGGCTGGCGGGCCGCAGCAGGGACAGAGGGTCGGTCAGCACCGGGCGCGGACGGTAGCTGCTGCGCTTGCGGCTCATGGTCGGGCCTCCAGCTGCCTGCCGACGTTGCTCATCGCCTCCCAGGTGCGGTGCGTGTGGTCCTCGACGTTGACGCGCACCAGGCCCTGCCCTTCGGCCCGGACCAGCTCAAGGTAGGCGGCCTCGATCTCGACGCCGATGGCGACCGCGATCTGGTCGGCCGTGCGCTCGCCGTGGGCCTGGAGGTAGGCGACCGCGTTCATGCTGCGATGTCCTCCGGTGCAACGAACTCGCGCGGCTCGGGCTGCGGCTGCGGCGCGTATGCCTTGTGCCCCAGCGCCACCAGCCGCTGGCGGTCTCGGTCGCTGAGCCTGGTGGCGCAGGCCTTGAGCAGGTGCGCCTGGGCGTTGTCGGCGCAGCCGCGCTTGCGGTAGCTCGGGCTGGTCAAGATGCAGTGAATGCACCACGCGGGCGCGCTAACGGCCCCACGTTGCGCGTTCGGGGTCTGGTCAATGGGTTTTCTCATCCGATCCTCATTCCGCCCGCCAACTCAGCGAGCTTTGCTTTGACCTCAGGGCTCGGACCACGCGAGCCGGCCAGGCGCTGGCGTTCGGCCTCGCGCTCTGAGGTCATCCGGGCTTGGTAGGCTTCAACGGACTCACCCGCCGTGGTGACGGTCGGTGCGGTCAGCTTCACGGCGGCGGCATCACTGCGCCTTTGCGGAAGAACCGCCAGCACCCAAGCCATCGGGTTTCGCTTCCCGCCTTGGACGGCTTCCCGAGCAAGCCCGCCGAACTCCTCGGGGGTTGCCCCTTGGTCGGCCAAGGACCGAAGCACCGGGTCGGAGAGGTTGATGCTGCGCGGGTCGATGCCTGCGGCCTTGAGGGCTACGCCGATGGCACCGGCCCGGGTTCTGGATTCCTCAGCGCCCGCACTCCCCTCGGGGGGTAGGGGGGGTTTATCTTGGTGTCTGGTGACTGGTGACTGGAGAGCTTTCTCCTGGGTTACCGAATCCGAACCCAACGGAAACCCACCGGGTTCTTTCTTGGTTCCCTTTGGCCTACCCCCTCGCTTCCCGTTCTCCTGCGCAGCCTTCACCTTGGCTTGCATCTTGGCTATCTCGCGCTCGGCTCTGGCGTTGATCCAGACGCCATCGGTGAGCGTGAAGAACTCGGCCAGCACGGAGTCAACGGCCTTCTGTTCGTCCTTGGAGCGTGCCCGGCAAACGCGGTGCGCCTGGTCGGCGCGGATGCCCTGCTCGGTCGTGTAGTACCGATCCAGAAGCAGCGTGTAGGCGCCCTGCTCGATCATCGTCAGGTGGCCCGCGTCTTTCGCGTAGTCGCCAAGATGACGCTCGTAGTAGTTCACGCGGCGAACAGGTCAGCAGTCTTTGCGGTGGCTGCGGCCAGGTTGGCAGCGGCCTGCTTGAAGTAGCTCTCCTTGAGTTCGGCGCCGACGAACCTGCGGCCCATCTCAAGCGCCACGTAGCCCTCGGAGCCGATGCCCATGAAGGGAGACAGCACGATGTCGCCCGGGTTCGTCCAGAGCATCACGCCGCGCCGGATGACTTCAAGCTGAAGCGGGCAAATGTGGCGCTCGTCGTCGTGCTCGCGGGCGCTCATGTACTGCAACGTGTCGGACGGGTTGATGTCCATCCAGACCGGGCTGGCGACCTTCTGCCACAGGTCCACCGGGAACTCTGCGCCGTGCGTCACGCGCCCATCCTGCTCGCCAGGCGCACGGACGGTGATGAGGTAGTCAGGAATGCCCATGCGGCACATCGCCGCGTTCTCGCGCACGCTCTTGTGCAGCAGGCCAAGAGCCTTTGTGCGATGCATGGCGGTCACGGGGTCTTTCCAGATCGTGACCTTCGCGTGGAAGATAAACCCGTGCTTCTGGAAGGCCCTCAGCAGATCGCCGGGGAAGTCCTTCAGGCCGATCACGCCATCCCGCTCCTTGCTGCTGGGCATGTCCATGCAGTGAAAGCTGATGTTGCGGCCGGGCCGCATCACGCGGCGCAGTTCGGCAATCAGGAAATCCAGATGCTCGAAGAACTCCGCATCGTCGCGCACGTTGCCCATGTCGCGCGGGCTGTTGCTGTAGGTGTAGAGGCTGGCGAACGGCGGCGAGAAGATCGAGTAACCGATGCTCTGGTCTGGCAGGCCCTTCAAGACCTCGACGCAATCGCCGTGGTAGGCGGCATAGGTGTCGGTCACGACTTGTTCGATGCAGTTCATGCGGCAGCTTTCAGGAAGGCCGGCACAGTCACGCGCTGGCCGGCGTTGTGGGTGTTGGTGGCCCTGGTCAGGCCCGTGACTTCAGCCATGACGGCATCGCGCGTCTCGGCGCTCAGGCTCTCGCCCATCGCGTTGGCGTCGCGCTCCTTGCGTTTGAGGTTCGCTACCACGGCGCCCTCGGCACTGGAGGCGAACACATGCACATGCACATCACGCTTCTGACCGAAGCGCCAGCAGCGGCGGACGGCCTGGTAGTAGCTCTCGAAGGAGTCCGTGACCCCGACAAACGCCATGCGCGCGGAGTGCTGCCAGTTCAGGCCAAAGCCGCAGATCGAAGGCTTCGACACCAGCACGCGGATACGACCGGCCGCGAAGTCTGCAAGCCGCTGTTCCTTGACCTCGACGGGATCTGCCCCGGCAATCTGCACCGCACCGTTGATGGCCTTCGTGAGTGCATCGCCTTCGGCGTTCAGGTCGCACCACACCACCCACGGCTCGCCCGCGTCGGCGTTGACGATGGCCGCGCAGTCGTTCACGCGGTCTTCAACGCTCATGCGGCGGGCGTCCCGGCGCTCGCTCAGGGTCTGAGCCTCAGCAGCAAACAGCATGCCATTCAGCGGCATCTCGGTCTTGACCGTGTGCTCATGCAGATGCAGCGGCGGCAAGGCATAGGCGGTGTCGTCAAAGCCCAAGTCAGACGGCTTGCGGACCATCGCGCCCCATGTGCTGACCCACTGCCAGAACAGGTGCCGTGCGTGGCCCTTCAGGCGCCAGACGCTGGTGTCGCCACCGTCGTGCGTAAAGAACTCGGCCAGCATTTCCTGACGGGTGCAGATGCCCAAAAACTCGGCATGCGTGCCAAGCTCTGTCCAGTCGTTCGGGGCTGGCGTTGCAGTCGCGCACAATTTGAACGGCGTCTGAGTGAAGGCCGACAGGAGAGTCTTGAGCGTCTTGGTGTCGTGGTGCTTGATGCACGACGACTCGTCCAGAACCACGCCGCCGAACTGCTCCGGGCTGAAGCGGTGCAGCCGGTCATAGTTCGTGATGACGATGCCCTGCCCTTCAGTCTCGGAGCCGTCGCGGCAGTGCTTGACCTCGATGCCAAGCTCCATGCCCTCAGCCACGGTCTGCGGGGCCACAGCCAGCGGCGCCAGGATCAGCACAGGCTGGCCCGTGTGGCGGCGCACCGCGTCAGCCCATGCAAGCTGCATGCGGCTCTTGCCAAGCCCGGTGTCCGCAAAGATGGCAGCGCGGCCACGGCGGATCGCCCACGCGGTAAGCGCAGATTGGTGCGGGAACAGAGAGCCCGGCACGCTGAAGCCAGATGCAATGCCAGTCGGCGGCACGCGGGACAGCTTGCGCTGCACGTAGTCTTCGTAGCTCACGCGGAGTCCTTCACTGTGTTTTCGCGCACCCCTACGGAATCAGGAGTGCCCAATTCAGATGCAGCGCCGAAACTGCGGGCATGCAATTCAAGAACGCCGACAAAGCTCGCGCACTGCGCGCCGCTGAAGCCGGGGAGCCGGTCGTTCATCGCGGCCCACTCGTAGTGCGCGCAGACGCGGCAGACCGCAGCGGGGCGCCACGGTTGGGTGTTGCTGGGGCCTCCGGGGCACATGGCTTAGAACTCCCCGGGGGCCACTTGGAAGCACGGCACGCCAGCATCGCGCCACATTTGCACGACGCGGGATCGGTCATCGAATACAGCCTTGAGCCGGTTGAACTCCGGGGGCTCCATCTCGGACAGCCACTCGCCTTTGACCACCACATCGTCGCGGTAGTCGCCGGCCTTGCGCATGCGGAAAGCCTCGGGCGCCGTGAACCAGCCGCCGAACTTCGTACCGCAGTGCTTGGCAAGCCACTCCTGTGTCGCGGCCTTGCACTCGTCGCTGCGGCCAGACCAAATCCAGCACTCGGCGCCGTGTTCGCGCAAAGCCTTGTAGACGCGGATGACTGGCTCGTTTGGCAAGTCATCGGGGACAGCGGCAAAGAACGCGCGCCAGTCCTTCCTGAACTTGGTCCGCGTGCCGTCACGCGCGTGATCGCATTCCTTGTGCCAGCCGCAGTGCGGGCACGCGGGTTCGGAAATCAAAGGCAGCCGATGCTCGATCAGCGCAAGCGTGCCGTCGAGGTCGAAGATGTAAAGGGGGCGCCCGCTCATGCGGCCTCCTTTGCGGCCTTCTCGGCAGCGTTGGCAGCCCGGCGCGCAACCGCGTGCGCCACCATCGCCTCCACGGTCACGGCGCCGTCTGTGTGCGCCACGATGGCCTCCATGTGTTCGATGGGCACGCCGTTGTCCCGCCAGAGCGAGACGGCAGCCTTCTTGAACCCGAGGGAGTCACACAGGGCAAGGGCGCGCCCGCGTTCTTGGTCAAGCCATTGGTGCAGTTCCATGCGTCCAGTTTAGGCGAACGTAAACGCCTCTGTCAAGCGTTCCCTAAACCCTACGGGGCTACCCTGTTTAGCTATGCACGCCCTGCGCCGCCGCAAACTGCACGACTTGATCGAGCACCGCTTCAAAAGCGACAGGGGGGCGTTCTTGGAAGCATCTGGACTCAGCAAGGGCCGACTCTCTCAACTGCTGGACCCCGACCTGCCTTTCGGCGATACCGCTGCAAGAAACCTCGAAGAGCGTCTAGAGCTTGAGCCTGGCTACTTCGATGCGATGGACGCGCGAACCCTCCAGTTCGCCATGACGTTCGAGAAACTGCCGCCGCACATCAAAGAGCAGTGGGAATCGCTGGCCGCCATGCTGGCCGCGAACAAGTCACCCTAAACGCCACACCTGAGACTAGGGAGTTTCCCTAGACTTTGCTCTGTCGGTTTAGGTTTCGCTTGACTGCCTGTTTAGGTTCGCCTAAAGTCTCTACATCGCTGCAACGGTTGCGGCGCCTGGAGAGACAGCATGGACGGTGGCATTGTTTGGATCTGGCGCTGGTTTGGCGGGAGGGGCTGACATGGGCCTCTTCATCGACGAAGACCGCGCGACCGTTCAAGACAGCCGCTCGCTGCTGCTGATGACGGAAGCCGCAGAACTGCGCGCCAAGCTCGGCACCGCTGACGGCATCACCAGCGCGATCCGCTCGCTGCCGGAGCTGACGGTGGCCGAGGCGCGGGAACTGATCCTCGTCCTGAGCAACCGCGTCAATCGCATTGAGGGCTACGACACCGACGCGCTGTGCCAGCGGCTCGATGAAGCCTTCTTCGTGCCGGCTCCGGTGGAGGTTGTCTACGACCCCCGGGACCACGCCGCCGAAGAGGCTGCGGATTGGGCGCAGGTTGAGCGCAAGGATGGTGTGCGATGAGCGGCGACAACAACGGCGGGCCGGCGTTCCCAACGGCCAACGGTGGCAGCCCTGACGACGGCATGACCCTCCGCGACTATTTCGCCGCGAAGGCGCTGCAGGGCCTGCTGGCGCACCCGGAATGCGACTTCACGCCCATCACTGCAAAAGCGCAAGAGCAGGCCGCCGCAGATGCGTACGGCGTGGCCGACGCCATGCTCAAAGCACGGGAGGCCAAATGAGCGAGCAACCGAAGGCCCTGGCGCTGGCTGATGCGCTGGCGTGGGACGAAAGCGATACGGTCCAAGCCGCCGCCGCCGAACTGCGCCGCCTGCACGCTGACGTTGAGCAGTGGAAAGACCTGTACCGCCGCGCAGTCAACGAAGCCAACGGCCTGACGAACTACGTTGAAGACCGGCCCGAACTGCGCGGCGCAGAAAAGCGCCTGACGCTGATTCAGGCGCAGGCCCGGCAAGCCATTGACGCAGCCAAGGACCAAGCATGAGCGCCGCCGACATGCCGAAGTTGCCGGAAGCGGGTTGGATGCTCTGGTGTCACAACGCCTACGAAAACCCGTACCACTCACACCAAGACGGCTACACAGACGACGAAATGCGCGAGTACGCCCGCGCCCACGCAGCCGCAGTAGCTGCGCCGCTGGTAGATGCGCTGGAAGCGTTGATGGCTGGTTGCGTTTTCAAGTCGCTTCACGGCGAGCCGCCTTACTGGCACGAAAAAGCAATGCCAACAAACAGCGCGCTGGACAAAGCCCGCGCAGCTCTGGCCGCTTTCAAGGAGAAGGCATGAACACCACCACCCGCCGTTTCTCGCGCTCTCTCTCCGAAGCCTTCCCCGACGAGCGCGCACACGCCATCGAGCACACCCGCCGCCACTGGCTGCGCGAAGTGCCCGCGTATGCCGGCCTGGTGGCATTCCTCGGCCTGGTGCTGTTCGGCCTGCCGATGCTCGCTCACTTCATTGCAGGAGCCTGACATGCGCCAACTTATCGAACCCGCCGACCCGCTGGAATGGCACCGCACCGGCTCGGTGAAGCCGGCCTGCACCGCTGACGCATGCCACCAGGGCCGCAGGTCCTGCCCGACGCCGCAGGCCTGCGCGCTGCCCGACGACGACCGGCCCGCCGGCAGTGCGCGCGGCCTGGTGCTGACCCTGTTCGCCCTGGCCGTGGCGCTTGCCTCGGTCGTCTACCAACTGTGGCCGCAGATCGTGGCCTTCTTCCTGGAGATCCTGTGAACGCACCCCTGCCCCTCGGCATCGTCTACGGCATGGACGCCGAGCGATACCACGCCGACCCGAGCGTCAGCAACACGATGCTGTCGGCCATGAACAAGAGCCCGGCGCACTGCTACGCGCTGCACCTGGACCCGAACCGCCCGCCGAACAAGCCCACCGACGCGATGAGCGCCGGCACGCTGGCGCACACGGCCATCCTGGAGCCCGACGACCTGCTGACCCGCTACGTCGTCAAGCCGGACGGCATGAAGTTCAACACCCGCGAGGGCATGGCCTGGCGCGACCAGCAACCGGCCGGGCTGAACATCATCAGCAGCGACGAGTTCAAGACCGCCATTGCCCAGCGCGAGGCCGTGATGCGCGTCGGCGAACTGCGGCGCATCTTCTCGTCGGGTGTGTCGGAAGCGTCCCTGTTCTGGATCGACGAGGCCACCGGCCTGCGTTGCCGCGCCCGCCCCGACTGGCTGCACTTCATCACGCCGAAGCGCGTCCTGGCGCTGGACGTGAAGACCATCGCCGACCTGACGCCCGATGCCGTCGAGCGCGCCGTGACGACCTACGGCTACCACCGCCAGCGGACGCACTACGTCAACGGCCTGAAGGCGTGCGGGCTGGAGGTCGAGGAGTTCGGCTTCGCCTTCGTCAGCGGCAGCTATCCGTTCATCGCCGCAGCGCACCTGCTGGACGACGAGACGATCAGCCAAGGCGAAGACGAGGTTGCCGAACTGCTGGCGCGTTTCGCCGACTGTGACTACCGCAAAGAGTGGCCCGCCTTTGGCGACGGCTTCCAACTGACCGGGCTCGCACGCTGGGCCCGCCGCAGCAACGAACTTGAAGTGGGGTTTGTGGAATGAACGCGACTATCGAAGACCTGCGGCCGACCATCGTGCCGAAGTCCGACCAACTCAACAGCGAGCAGCTGCTGGCCGGGCCCATGACCGTCACCGTGACCGAGGTCCGTGTCGGAAGCAGCGACGAGCAGCCGATCAGCGTGCACTACAAGGACGACAACGGCCGGCCGTTCAAGCCCTGCAAGACCATGCGCAAGGTGCTGATCCTGGGCTGGGGCCCGGATGGCCGCGAGTGGGCCGGCCAGTCGATGACGCTCTACAACGACCCGCTGGTCAAGTTCGGCGGCGCAGAGGTCGGCGGCATCCGCATCAGCCACATGACCGGCATCGACCGCGACATTCAGGTGTCGCTGACGGCCACCAAGGGCAAGAAGGCGCTGCACACGATCCGCCGGCTGGTGCTGGACAACGGCCCGACGTTGCCCGACGTGCTGGCCGCGATCTCCACCGTCAAGGGTCAGAAGTCGATGGCCGCGGCTGAGGCGCTGATTGCCAAGCTGCCGGCATCGCAGCAGCCCGCAGCCAGCCGAGCGCTGGCCGAGCGCCTGGCGGTGCTGAAGGTTGGCGCTGCGAAGCCCACCAAGACCCTGGCTCAGTACATCGAGGACGTGGACGGCGCCACCGGCCAGGAAACCGCCGCCCTGGTGCTGGACGAGGCCAAAGGCGTGCTGTCGGAAGAGGATCACGCTGCGCTGGTGCGGGCGTTCAACGTGGCCTGGCAGGCATGACCCTCACCGACACCGCCACCGCCTACGCCGCGGACAGCGAACTCTCCGCGCCGTGGCCGCTGCCGACATCGCCGGTCGTCATGCTGGGCCCCGACCCCGGCGACTACGCCGAGACGATCTTCTGGCACGACGCCCGCAAGCCCGCGCGGCCGGATGCCGACCTGACGGTGCTGCTGATGACCACCGACCCCGACCACCCGGTGCAGCAGGGCTAGTGGGATGCCGACAGCTGGTGCCTGTGCGAGTCGGGCGGGTTTGCGCCGGCGGGGTTGGTGGTGGCGTGGGCTGAGGTGAGCGGGCCGGAGCTGTGAACGTTCGAGGAAAGCTGGAGCCAACGGCATGAAGAAAGACACCACACCCGCCGCTGTTGACGCCGTTGGCTCTCAGCTTGTGCGAGGGGTTAAGCCCGTTTTAACCGGAGCGTGATGATGGACTGGAACACAGCGATAGAAGCCATGAAGCTGGGAAAGCATGTTCAGCGGGCGAGCGAAACCGGGCGCACGTTGATAGGCCACAGCGATGGGGTGCCGATCTACCAGTGCGGTATGGAGCCCTGCTTTCTGGCGCACGCTTGGACCGACGCAGAAACACCAGTGCGAGTGTTCTGCGGCTCTCAAAGCAAGGTGCTATTTGTGCCGGAGAGCGAGCACACGGACGCCACCGACTGGATGGTGGTAGAGCCGTGAACGCCCGAGTTCAGCCGCCGCAGGTCGGCTGGAACGAAGTGTTAGGCCCCATGGCGCCGAAGCGTGCTGGTGTTTGCGTGTTACACAAAATATGTGCGAGGGGCTTGCGCTGCTGGCATTGCTGTATTACAGTAACCGCATCGACACCGATAGCCAGCAACCACCTCTGATGCAAGTGGTAGCTGCGAACAAGAGCAAAAGGGGTACGCCGCAAGGCGCAAGAGCCAAGACCCCGGCGGCACTCAGCGGGCACTGGGACCGAAAGGTTCAAAAGGCCCCCGGCAAAGCAAGTTGGCCGGTGTCGATACCCCAAACCGGAGAGCACCATGTACAGCAACAAGTACGAAGAGCACCTCGCTAGCCAGCCCGACAGCAGCCGCTGGGACGGTTTCGACCGCGGTGACGCGGATTGGGACTACGACGAAGAGCAGCGCGCCCGCAACGAGGCCGACGAAGCTGAACTGCGCGCCGAGGGGCTGCTGTGAGCGCCGCGGAGGCGCTGTTGCTTGAGACCGTTCGCCACGCCGAGTGGCAGGACAAGCACATTCACGCCTTCAACGGCGAGACGTACCAGACATGGAAGCTGACCGTGTACCTGCCGGTGCCGTTGTCTCAGGCTGACAAGTCGCCGGAAGCCGCGCTACAGCGTGCGCTTTTGGACTCGGCCTTATGACCGACGACAAGCGCAAGCCAGGCCGCCCGACCCTGCCGCCCGGCGAAAAGCTAGTGGTGGTGCCGGTGCGGCTGACCGAGGCACAGAAGGCAAAGCTGCAGCGCATCGGCGTGCAGCGGATGCGCGATTGGCTGGACCGATGCAAGGAGGAACGATGAACGACAACCTTGCCGGCACAAGTCCGGTTGAGTGCGAGGTTAGGCCCCTGGTGACTACTGTTTGGCTAGCGCCGACTGCGGGCCGCAGATACTTCACGAAGCGCGCAGCCATTCATGCAGAGGCCCGAGCCAGGATTGAAAAGAAGTACCCAACGGAGAAATCCGAGACAGACGACACTGGGCGCACGACTTATGGCGGGTGGCATTGGTCTTCAAAGCCGCGTGCTGATGTACTACTGCGCCGCGTTTGCCGGCTTGTGCGGAATGGGGCCTAACCCTTCGCGAAGGAGCTACGAATGCCAATGTTTGAAGTGAATCTACAGGCCGTGTGCGTGTGCTTGGTGGAGGCACCGACGCAAGACGAGGCGACAACGATTGCTTGGGAAAGCGCAGACCCTGGCGACTTCGACTTGGTGGAGGGCACGACGAGAGGCGAGCTGAAAGATGCGGCCTACATTGACCGCCTGCGCCGGCACGCCGAATTGTGCATTGGGGCCTAACGTTCGAGCTAAGCCGGGCGCCGTAGGCGACTCGGCTTGAGCGAGTGGTTGGGCGGCTGTTCGACAAAGGCGCAACTTTACAATTGCCGCCG
>JAULBV010213041.1:0-15631 GCA_032358295.1 Pterothamnion heteromorphum | reverse complement strand
AGTTCCAGCGTATAGAACGATTACACGACCAGCTCCAGATCCCCCACCACTCTGCGCTGTTCCAGTTCCACCAGCAGATCCGTTAGCAGAAATGACAGCAGACCCCCCGATTGTGAGGTTCCCGCCTACTATGAGAATTAAAGTCCCACCAGTACCACCTGAGCCTGGATTGCCTGTGTTTGATCCACCAGCAGTGACAGCACCTCCAGGATTACCAGCGCCTCCGCCTACACTAGCCCCACCGCCATAGCTAGTAACAATACCAGCAGCTCCACCGGCTCCTCCATTGGCTCCACCAGCTCCACCAGGACTTCCTCCTATACCAGGACCTGTAGCCCAGCCTCCACCTCCGCCACCAGCTCCTCCAGAGTAGGCAGTTCCTGCTGCACCTGCGCCTCCGTTACCATACACAGTACCAGACCCTGTATCCCCAGATCCTCCTCCTCCCCCTCCGGTTTGACCGTTTGTTCCAGCAGTTCCTGCAATTCCTGTATAGGGAGAACCTGTTCTGGAAGCTCCACCGGCGGCTCCAGCGGCGGGGACTACATACTGTAAAGTACTATTAAGATTAAGAATGCCAGTAATAGGATCAAGAGAATTTCTAACAATTTCAATTTTAGTACTTACAGCCGAAGCACCAGTACTCATCGTAATCGAGCCTTGGAGGTTTAAATCCCCCTGGCAATAAATAATCCAACACCTACGGCGGAACCCTAGGTTTAAGGTAATACCTGAGTTGACTGTTAAGTTCACAAAATTACTAACATACGTGCTCGCATCGTCATTAGACCCGGCGAGGGACGTATTTGAGGAATAGACGACTGAGCCGTCCAAACCAGAACCACAGTATGATAGAAGTCTGGAACTGGAGCCTCCCGCTGAGCGCCTATAAGGCTGCTGGTACATATGCTACCTCACTTCTAGGCTTAGAGTAGTTACCATCATGTGCCTTATTTAGATGGCAGCTCTCACAGAGGGTTACGCCATTACTCACATCCCAAAGAGCGGGGCAGGCTACGGCTTCTTCAATACTAGTAATATTGTACGTACTTAGGAGTTCCGAGAAGTACACCAAATGATGGGCACAGGTTCCTCTCTTTGTGCACTCAATACATCTACCACCATCACGTTTGTATACTGAGAATCTCCAGTAGTCGTACTCGGGAAGACCCCTTATCTTTTGCTTAAAGGGTGATATTCCTCCTTTCCATGCAGGATTACTCTCACCTAGCATTATCCCTGAGGCATTTACTTTGTTTATTGTCTCTATAGATTTTTCAAGCATAAGACAGCCACAAGACTGGGTACTGCCCTGCACAACCGGGTGTTTGTCTGATACCAGGGTTTTCCCGCACTCGCAGAGGAAAAGCCATAGTTGTTTATTGCGGTTACTATTTGTCTTTACTGAATCCCAGTAATATAGAGCTGTTAGTCTCCCAAAGACCTCTCCAGATATATCTATCTTCCTGTTATGCCCCTTACGGCAACCACAAGAAACCCTATCTCCAGCAATCAGGTGATGGAAAGTAGACTTACAGAGATTTCCACAGACGCACTTACACACACATGCGGTCTTGATGACGGCTTGCATATTATGCTCTACTACAGTTAGGAAGCCGAAGACCTTCCCAAGTAGGCTATAGACTCCCTTACACCCGCATGATTTACTTAGGCCCCGTACTAAATTATTAGCTATATAGTCCTTTATACTGCCACACTCACATTGAGCCACCCATAAGGCTCTGCGGTTTTTATTCTTATTCTTACTCCTGCGGAGAACAGTTAGTTTTCCAAAAACTAATCCAGTTAAATCCTTGGCCTTCAATATGCTAATTACCCTGTAGATCTGTAGTAGTGGAATTTTATCTTCTTCTCTACCTGATGATCTTCTTATTGGTGATTGATAAGCACACATACTTTAAACTTCCTTAAGCAATTCTTGTAGGAGAGGTTACTGACCCTGCTCCGCCCGCCCCGCCGTTAGAGGTGGCACCAGTTCCACCGGCTCCGCCAGTAGCAACAATAGATCCACTGTTTGAAAGTGTCCCAGCGTAAAGGACAATAACCCTGCCAGCACCAGATCCCCCACCCCCAAGCCTATAGCCAGAAGCTTGTAGACAACTTCCTCCAGCAGATCCATTAGCAGAAATGACTGAAGACCCGCCAAGGGTGAGGTTCCCACCAACTATTAAAATTAATGTTCCACCAGTACCATCTAGTCCATTATTAGCGCCAGAGTCCGTTCCAACTCCTCCAGGATTTCCGGCTCCACCACCGGCATGGTAAGATCCGTCTGAAAGTCCACTAGCACCTCCAGCTCCCCCATTTGCTCCGCCAGCTGTACCATTAGTGCTTCCTGCGTTGTAGGAGGTAGAACCACCTCCAGGACCACCTGAGTAGGCAGTTCCTGTAGCTCCATTGCCCCCTGATCCTAATCCGAGACCTCCCCCACCTTGTCCTGCTCCACCACCACCAGTTTGACCGCCTGTACCTGCTGCTCCATTAACTATAACGTTGTAAGTACCATCACTTACCCCACCAGCTCCACCAGCGGCGGGGGTTGTAAAATTAACAGTATTAGCAGGTTCACAAGTAGTGCCGGTAAGGCCATTAACATCATATCTAGTAAGATTAATTACAGAAGCAGCAGCATTAGCACCCTTATTCATAACTATTGAACCCTGGATATTCATATCTCCAACACAATAGATAACCCAGGCCCGGCGGCGGCCTGTGAGAGTTAGAGTATGTCCACTATTAACAGTTAGACTATTAAACTGAGAAATACAAGAGCTACTATCATCTGTAGAAGAATTAGGTGCATTAGTATTTCCAGTTGTTGATAGGTCTCCATCACGACCGTCCCCGTAAAACGAGGGACCTTGGCGGGAGGACTTACCTTGAGGAATTCTTCCTAATTTTTGGTATGGCATTATATATTAATCCTATCCATTAGAGGCTTTGCCTACTAGAGTAGGAGAGGTTACTGACCCAGCCCCACCTGCTCCACCTGTTCTATTATTAGTAGCGCCAGAAGCAGTCCCCCCTGCTCCACCAGTAGTTACAATAGACCCTGAGTTAGAGAGTGTTCCCGCATAAAGAACGATAACCCTACCTCCACCTGATCCCCCACCACCGCAACGGCCTGTAGCTCCTGTTGTGGTTGCATCTCCTCCCGCACTTCCATTAGCACTTATGACGGCAGATCCACCGATTGTTAAGTTTCCGCCAACTATTAAAATTAATGTTCCTCCGGTTCCAGTAGACCCATCAGTACCACTGTTTGCATTAGCACCTCCAGGATTCCCGGCACCTCCACCAGCGGAGTATGTTCCAGAGAAAGCTCCTGCTCCTCCTGCTCCTCCATTAGTAGTTCCAGCAGTAGCTGTAGCGTTAGCGGCTCCGCCTCCAGCAGAACCACCTGAATAAGCAGTACCAGCAGTACCAGCTCCTGATGTTCCAGCATTTTGCCTTCCACCGGAGCCCCCACCCCCTGTCCCACCTGAGGTTCCAGCTGTTCCTGCATTACCGTTAGCGTTAGATGAAACTCCTGTTCCACCGGCAGAGCCAGCAGCGGGACAGACATAACTAGTAGCAATACTACTAGCAGTCTCAGTATAAGTTGAGAAACCATTAACGGGAGATCTTCTAACAACTATTTGATTAGAAGCGGCGGCGGCAGCTCCTGTACTCATAGTTATTGACCCCTGCACGTTCAGATTTCCAGCCACATAGACAATCCAAGCCCTACGCCTAAACCCTAGGTTTAAGGTAATACCTGAGTTGACTGTAAGATCAGCAAAGTGAGCCTCATAGATAGAGCTATCGTCATTGGCTGAGGTTAGACTTGTGTTCGATGATATAACTACATTACCTAGGGAGGCGTTCCCAAAATAATTTCCTGGGTTGTCCTGGGTTTGCCCTCCGTCGGTAGGTCTTAGGTATTTACTATACGATGGCATTAGAGACCTTCTTGGGTTTAGTTTTTGAAGTCTTACCACTGGATATGACTAGGGCAAGTTCCGGGTGTTCTTTTTGATGGCAGACCATACAAAGGGTCTTCCCATTGTCAATGCTCCACAGTAGTCTACAAGTTAAAGCCTGCTCGAAAGTAGTGATGGAGAACTTCTTGATGATCTCTGAGAAGTGAATTATATGATGGGCATTTAGACCATCACTGTTTGGATCTAGGCATCCTTGACAGAGGTAATTATCTCTACTAAAGACGGACGTGCGCCAGGCTTTGTACTCTTCAGAAGCTCTTATTAATTTGTTGACCGGGGTAATCCCACCTTTCCAATTAGGGTGTCCTTCTCCCTTATACCCGCCCTTGGACTCTCGGTAGGCTACTAAATTAATTGCATTAACTTCCTCGTGAAGGCATCCACAAGATTTAGTATTACCCTTAGTTACAGAGTTTCTATTGGCTAAATGTTCCTTGCCACAATCACAAAGGAAAAGCCAAACATGCTTACCATGCTTACCAACTTCCCAGAAATAGAGAGCTGTTAGCCTACCAAAGACTTTTCCTGAAATGTTTTCTATACACCCACAGGACTTTTTGTCTCCCTTAGTGAGGAGGGCTCGTAGAACTACAAGCTTATTACCACAAACACACCTACAATTCCAGTAAGTGGCTTGATTCATTGAGTATGCGTAAGACTCTACAGTGAGGTACTGGTAAGTGTTTCCCGATATGTCTTTAATGTTAGATTTGCCCATTCCATTACCTTAGAAAATGTACCAGGCAGAGCCATTAGCGCTCTGGAAGGTCCAGGCATCTGAAACGTACTGGCTAGTAATTGTGCTGGACGAGCCGTCAATAGTCCCAGCGCCGTTAGTGGCTGTGCAGTTGATGGTTAATGTATTTGGCGGGACAATATTATTAATAATTTTAATTTTGATCTCTTTCCCGCCTTGTCCTACAGCAGTTTGAAGAGCAACAGTAACGTTTCCTGAGGCCAGGTCTACGAAAGTAACAGTATTTACAGCAGCAGTAGCATTAGTTGTAATGGTAGAGGCAGTAAACCCTCCGCCGCCGCTTCCGCCTGATGCGGTTGAGGCAATGGACATCTGGTTAGTGCCAGGAAGCTGAGTGATGGTGATGTTGCTGCCAGCAGTTATACCAGCAGCCAGGTCTGATCCACCAATCGTTCTAAATGAAGGAGGGGCGGCGGAGCCTGAAGCAGGAGATAGATAAGCTAGTCCAGCACTCTGGTTAACAGCTGCAAAGGAAAGGGCAGGAGTGGTTGTTACTGTAGATTCAGTAGTAGTGAAGAGAGGTGAAAGATCACCAGCACTAAAGCTAGTAACAGTACCATTTATAGCAGAGCCTGATACAGTAATTACTGTTCCAGATTCCTGAATAGTAAGCCCACCTGCTGCTGCTAGGGTTCTACCAGCAAAGGTATCTACCCCCGTCTGAGTAACGAATCCAGTTGTGTTATAGGCTGCTAGGGAGGTAAGAGTTGCATCTAGTGGCTGCAAGGCAGAAGATGAGATAGTAACAGTGTTGCCTGCGCCAAGGTCTTGTATAGTTAGACCCCCGGCCACCCCTAGGCTTCTTTCATTAGTTAGTCCAGAGGTAGTTCCCAGAGTAACGAAGGCTTCTGTGTTAGCGGCTTTACCGTCTATTTGAGTCTGAGCATTGGAGGTTAGAGTATTGATGTATTGGAATTCAGTAGACGTAACAGAGCCATCAGCAATCTTAGTTGCATCTATACCCGTCGCTAGGCTTAGGGTAGGATTACCTGAAACACCATTACCGTTAGTTACAGTTACTTCATTTGCAGTTCCAGTTATAGTTCTACCGGTGAAGGTATCTGCTGCGATTTGAGTTAACAGCCCGTTTGTGTTGTAAGCAGCAAGTGCTGTCAGGGTAGCATCTAGAGGTTGCTTGTTTGTAAATTGAGTTTGTATTGCAGAAGTAACGCCATCAAGGTATCCAAATTCTAAGTCATCTACAGTACCTGCCCCAATCTTCACAGCCGGTATTCCTACTGGCAAATCAGAAGTAGCAAGAGCGCGTAGGGCTAAATTCGCTGCACTTCCAGATACAGGACCTGCAATAAATTGTCCACTTGCCCCTTGAGCAATAGTAAAGGTGAGAGCTGGAGTAGTTGTGGCTGTGGCTACGTTTGTTGTAAATAAAGGGGAAAGTGAACCTGCTGTAAAATTAGTAAGGGTTCCACCACCGCCTCCAGAGGCAACTGAGGAGATGGACAAACCTCCCGTGGCGTCGGTGCTCAGGACTATGTTAGAGCCAGCAGAGATGGGTAGGTCTAGACCTACCAGCTTTCTCCATAATGGAGTTCCAAAGCCACCAGAAGGACCGCCTAGGAAAGCATTGGCTGCTTGACTAGCATAAGAGCCTGTGAGAGTTCCAGTTCCAGTAACTGGAGAATTAGTGATTGTAAAGGTGTCGGTCGGCAGGGCTAGCCCTACACTGGTAACACTTCCAGATCCACCTGAGCTGGCTATGTTTAAGCCACCTGTGGCATCAGTAGATAGAGTAATCCCACTGCCAGCAGATATTGGTAGGTCTACTGCTAGAAGTTTTCTAAAGGCAGAGGCAGCTGCTGCTCCGCCAGAAGGCCCCATAAGGAGAGTATTAGCAGATTGATTAGTAGCTGTAAGGGAGATAGTCCCGGCAGTCGTTACAGGGGTTGAGCCTACGGTTAGCCAAGATGGCGCGGAAAGGCCTACACTAGTAACAGTCCCAGCATTTTGTCCAGTTACATTAAGAGTGAGGGTGTTTGTTCCGTAATCAGCCGAAAGCCCAGCGCCAGGAATGAACTGTCTACGTGAGGGAAATATTGTGTCTCCACTATCCCAAGTAAGAAGCTTAGCCCCAGTGATAGTAGAAGCAACACCAAAGGTTGCAGCTCCACCAGGAGTTACAGAGATAGTAATTCCATTGCCCTGGGTTGCGACTGAAGAGTTGGGCAGGGATGCTTCTGTAGTTCCTACTATATAAGAAGAGACAGTAGGAGCCCCGCCGCCAGTCGCTGCGGCAGAAATTACTAATTGACCATCAATAGCTGTAGAGACAGTAACATTGTTACCTCCTACAACTTGCCTACTATTGGCAATTTCTGGGGAATAATACCATGTCAAAAATGGTCCAGAAGCCGCTAGTGTAATAGAGCCATCAGGATTTGTGGTAGAAGATAATCCTGCGCCAGCATTTACTTTAGTGCCGCCACCAGAGCCGCCTGAGATATAATTTGGATACCCAAAAATGTTGCTCATCTGTTTTAGACCTCCTAAAAATTGTGTTTAGGAGACATCTGCATAGAGGGAGAACGTCGCCGCATTGGTTGCATCTGAATTAGTAAACCGAAGTCTCACAATGCCTGGTAGGCGAATCTGAGGGAAGTCAAAGTAGAAGCTAGTCTTAGCTGTTTGAGTAGCTGTAGCACCTACTGTCAGGCTTACCATACTAACGGAAACTGAGTTGTCACCCACATGAAGAAGTGGTTGAGCAGGGATTGTACTGCCCCAAAATACCTGAGGGAACGAGCCTGTGGCTGTGGCTGCAAGAGTACCCATTCCACCGTACAGGTCGATGGCAACTCCAGTTGTAGCAGCAGTGGCTGCGTAGGTTACTTCGGAAACAAACCTGCAAAACTTCCAGTCTTCCATAACCAAGTCAACGTACTGGCGGTATCCAGTAGAGCCAGAAGGGGCAAGAGTTATAGCAGTTATTCCCGTAGGGATAAAGTTAGATGACATTTATTTCTTCACCACTTTTTCAGTCTTCTTTACCTTGTCGGCAGGGACTTTCTTAATTTTCTTTTTGAAGCTCATACTAGCCCTTCTCTACTTGGTGAAGTTGGGAAACATGCTTAAAGGGAGTATTAGAGATTTCTCCAGCATCTAGCCCGCCAAATTTAATGTAGATGGCAGATTTTCCTGGTAGAATTTTATCTAGGTCAAGCTCTGGGTCTACTTGCTCAGGAGCAATCATTGCTGGCATACTAGAAGCATCAACGCCTAAAGCATTGTTTAGGACCATATTCCCACGAGGGTCATTAGGTGGAAGAGGTTCCCAGCCCAGGATCTTCTCTCTAGCTTCGTTAACAGTTGTTATAGGCCCAGCCTCGGCAAGCTCTTTAATAGTCTGAGCGGCGGCTAGGGTTATAGCTCCATACCTCCCGGCAGGGACTAACTTAGCATCATAAATGTGCAACAGGTCTTGCAGTAAGTACTTATTGAAGAACCTAGCCGAGTCGGTGGTGTAAGAATTGACAGTCTTATCAAACTGTGCGTTAATAACGTTCTCTACTAAGGAAGGTTGATACTGAGCAGTGGCGGAACGGGGAATGCCAATCTTCTCAGAAGGGATACCTGTACGGGTACAAATTCTCTTATCTAACTCTACTCTGGACTTCATGAAGTTGATCTCAACCTCGCCAGGCTTTGTCATGTCATGGACATCTTCTACACCAGAGACAACCATAACACCCTGCCCAGCCTTAGTGCCTGAATGGATGTAATCGAACTGAGCCTGGACTTGTTTTACCCAGTCATTGCCTACGCCGCCTGTGATTTGGTCTCCTTCAGGAGACTTCATCGAAACAAGCTTACCCAGCAAGTTACCTTTCTGCATGACATTGTTATTGAAAGTCATGGTCATCATAGCAGTCTCTATCTCTGTTACACAGGATAATAGGATGGGGGAGCCTATCTGCCTACCGAACAAGGAAGCATTAGAGTCTCTTTGGACTTCATTAGCTGTATAGTATCTATTAACCCTGCCAACGCTGTACTCGTAGCCTTCAATAGTAAAGTCAGACTTGTTGAAGAGGGGAGCTAGGCGGGGTGGGTAGAGAATCTCATACTTCTTAAGAGCCCTAGTTCTCTTACCGTAGTGGGGAAGGGCAAAGAAGTTGCCATAGAGCATCTTGTGGATAGCATGTTCCACCCAGAGCTTGTCTATATCTAGGTCATTTAATATTTTGTAGTACCCGCGCAGCTTCTCTTCAGAGACTCCGGGGGAGGCTTTAAGCATAAAGCCATCAGAATTAATCTCTTGGCGTAGAAGGTCGAGGCAGGCACCTACCGCCCAGTACTGCTCACCAAAGTAGGCAAAGACTCCCCAAGGATTAGGGAAGAAATTCCAGATCTTAGTACCTTGTGGCTTGTAGCCAAACATGGTAGTTCCACCCTGGAAGGCGGTGGCAGGGCCTCCTAGGACCTTTTGACCTTGAAGGGTCTTAGACCTAGTTTGACAGGCATCAGCAAAGTTACCTAACTCTTGGAGTTTTTTAAAGTATACAGCAGGGTCAGCAGCAGTTTCAATAGTAGATAGCTCTTGCAGCTTTTGCTTGGCTTGAACTTGATACTCGGCAGGGAATTGTTTTACCCAGAACTCTGCATAGGACCTTCTTCCCGCCTTGTACAGCACATTGTTAACGGCCTGGGAAATGAAGTTCATTCTTCTACCTTTATAGATTCAAAGTAAATTTTACCTAAAACAAAAGACCCACCCGAAGGCAGGTCTTTATGTTCAGGATTTCCAAATGGAAGACTAGACGGAAATTGGGAAGGCTCCAGAACCATCACCAGATACCGAGGACTCGAAACCAAGTTGACCAGCGCCAACAGAGATTGAATCTTCGCCAGCGGATAGTTTACCTAGATCGAGTACACAGAAGTTAGTTACATTAGCGGCAGTTGAGGTTAGTTTCAAAGCCCAGCTTAGGTTTGAAGAAGTTGTGTTAAACTTAATGAAACCACTAAGGCTAGAAGCACTCAAAGTGTAAGTTGCGGTAGGGGAACTTGAAGGGTCAGCGATTGTGCCGGTGCCAATCTTACCATCCAGTACCAAAGTACCAGAGACAATCGAGGCAAGGACTACGATAGTACGTGGGCAGTCATCAACAACAGTGTTTGAAACAGCGGTCGTAACGTTAGCAGAAGCAGCTACCGTCAAGCCCAGATCACTATTGCTTACTTGACAGCCGACAATATTTTGACGAGCGGTGGGAAGGGCCATTTGGGTATTACTCTCCTAAGGGTTGAACCATATCATTGAAAATTTTATCAACCACTCCGGCGGCGTTTGTATTCCTCAGCCTGTTGCCTTTCATACTCCATACGTTCTTGAAGGATAGAAGAACCCCCAAACCCGAAAAGGTTACTAATAGAGAATTCCTCTTCCTGAGGTTCCTCCGGCAGCGGGGCAGGAACTTCAACTCTCTTCTCTACCTTAATCTCCTTGGCATCTCCTATAACAGTAGTACCCTCTACCATCATAATTTTTACACCAGCTTTATTAAGGAGGAACTTCTTCTCCTTAAACACAAGGTAGCCCAGTGCAGCTTGAGGGTGAGTCATTAAGACTGCCTCCTCTAACCTCCTTGGGTTTAGCTTGGCATTAGCATCACAGTTTTCGTCCTCCTTAGGTCTCTTACTCTTCTCGTCCCACTTAGTATGGCGGAGGGACTCAATAAGGTTTATACACTTAGGACTGATAATGATACGGGAAGTGCCATCTACTGTCTTCAGAGCGGCTTTTAGAGTTTTAATCCTATCCGGGATAGGGATAAGAGTCTGCCCCTCTACTTTCTTAACCCCTACATAGGCTTTAAAGCCCTCCTTACGGAGGTAGTCATAGAGGAACTTAAAGGATACCTTAGTAGAGTCAGCGCGGGAACTAGTAGTGATTCCATTAGGGTCTCCATAGATACCTACAGTACCTTTATATCCTTTATACCGTTCACAGAAGGCCTCGGCAACAGCTCTTTCATCAGCGCCCCAGAGAGTGAACTCATCTACAACATGGAATACATCTCCACTATCCTGAATAACCTGAGAACACATAGGATCTTTATTGAAGTCCATAGTCCAGTACATATCTTTTTCAGGATCAAACTCCACCTCCCCAACATTGGCATCGGAGAATTCCTTATATATGTAGCCTGTATTCAGGTCAACAATCTCACCTTTTACGTAAGTGGCATACTCTTCTATCGAAAGTGCTCCCTTCTGAAGCTGAGCAAAGTCTGAGGGGAGGTGGGGATTGTCTAAAGAAGCGGAGCGAATAACTCTGTAATAGTGCTGAGCCCCTGGGCAGCTATTAGTCTTCTTCTGCTTGACAGGTCCTTTGCCCTTCTCTATATTTTTTAGGAGGGTAGGGCACTCAGGATTAGAGCACTCACCACCCACCCAGGCATAGAAAGCTCCATTAGGGCCTATTTTTTTCTCTCCCCCTACCCACTCAAACCTACCTAAATCAGCACCCATACAAACATGGCAGTGCTGACACTCGCAGGGCTCACCTACTGGTATAGGATCACCTTTGTAGTCATTGCGTAGTTGTTTAAGGTTGAACATATCATATACCCAGTCCCTCGCGCCGGTAGGGTTCATGTTCAATATAAACTGCCGAACAGGGAGGGCATTACCTCTAGAACGTCTAAACATCTCCTTAAGAGAAGCAGCGTTCATTAGGTTAACTTCTTCAATAGCAAAGATATCAGCTGTGAATCCTCTTACAATAGTAGGATCATCAATGTTTAGGAACCTGATAGAGCTACCATTAATAAAGGTTGCGAACGGAGTTTTTTCAGCTGGGGGCTTTAAGACAAGAGGGTGCTCCCACGGATAGTCTATACCTTCTGGAGATTTCCAAAAGAGCCTTTCTCCAAATTTGTCTACTACGTTTCTTTTCAGAAGTGGCATGTTCTTACCGGCTACAACCGCTACACATCCTGGGTGGGATGCAGCTACTTCAATAATTTCAGCGATTGTAGCTATACTTTTCCCGAACCTGCGCCACCTATCATTAGAGCTATGTCTAGAGTGTGAAAGTGGGGTCTTTCCCAGGGCTCCTGGTGATATATAAAGAGAAGCTCCTGCATATCCGTTGGCCCATAGTCATCAGGTTCGCCAGAAGGGGGGTCAGGCCAAGGGTAGATATTCCAATCTTCTGCCTTGTATTCTTTCCTCTTCTTCCTAAATACCATCAGAGACCTTCTTATTAATTATGTTGATAGTTGGACCTGCGCTAGCCTGGGGAAGGATTTCTCCATCTATAGAGGAATCTCCACTTCCACCATCCCCGAGCAGGGACAGTTCATGACGTTTAAGTTCTATGGTCATCTCGGCTATTCTTATCTTAGAAGCAGCCTCCACGCACCTTAGGGCGGTAGGGTGGTCTATCTTAGTAATTTCATCACCCTCCCGAGTGATGTTAACCACTCTAGCAAGCAAGCAGGAGTCATATAGTTGATCTAGAAGTTGGAGTTGCTGTACTGGGTCGGCAATACGTATTGCTTTAGTTTTTTCGGAGAAGGGAGTTTTGTCTTTTAGCTCTCCTATCTTTACGTGATTGTCTGAGAAGACCTTCATTAAGACCTCCCCCGAGACTCCAGTTTCAAAGAAAGTCTGAAAAGCTTGCTTAACTTCTTCTAATTCACTTGTCTTAGATAGGGCAAGTATGATATAGTCGAGGTGTGCTTGGCTTAGGTTTTCTACCTTTTTAATTGCCGACATGAAATTCCTTCTGTTTTACTAGGATTGTATCAATGGATAGACCCCAAGAGTTAGTAGAGTACCGTTCTCTGGTTATAGAGAAGAACAAATTAGATGCTAGGATTAAGAAACTACGTCCTGTAGTAGGTGAGATACTAGAAGAAACTGGAGGGTATGATGACCTTTACCTTCAGGCTGTAGAGAAAGCTATATGGCATGAGGATGTTATATTTGATTGGATGAAGGAGAACTATCCTTCCCTGGTTTCTGAGGTAGCTAAGATGACTGTAGATATTGAGAAGTTTGGAGAACTTGCCAAGCGCGGGCTCTTAGCTTTTGAAGACCTACCCCCTAGCTGCATGACTGTGAAGACTGAGTGGCACGTAAAGACAACCCCTAAAAAGAAGGAAGTAAATGAAGATAGTCCCATTAGGTGATAGATTGATTATAAAGACTGATAAGTTTGAAGAGGTCACGGCGGGAGGGATTGTCCTTCCTGATATGTCAAAAGATGACTTGACAGTTAAGTACCATACTGCTACTGTTGTAGCTGTGGGCGAGGGTAGAACTCTACCTGATAGTGGAACTGTTGTTCCAGTAGAAGCCCGGCCTGGGGATAGAGTTGTATACTCTAAGTTCTCAGGTACAAAACTAAAAGATGAATACGAAGGCCACCTCCTACTAAAGGAAGTGGACATATTAGCAATCATAGAAGAGGTTCCAAATGAGAGTAACTAGTATCACCAAGAGCATGAATATCAAATTCGCTACATTACCTTACAGTAATGCAGATATCAATGTCTCCCTAACCGCCGAGCTAGCCCCTGGCGATGACGTAGCAGAGGCCGGGCAGGATTTAAATAACATCCTACTCCTGGAAATCAAAGACTTCAAAGCTGCTGTAGATGAAGTCTGTGTTCAAACATTCGATAAACCCAAAGGCCTATAATGGGTATAGGCACTAGAGTCTCAATAGAGGGGCTTGGAAAAGCTACTGTTTCTTGGGTGTCTCCACAGCCAGTCAGGGAAGGAGTTTTTGATTTAGTCCTTCTTCTTGACGTTATCCCAGATGGCAGTACAGGCAAGATTATGGCAAACACTTCCATAGTAGAGTTATTGGATGAGTAGAATAGAACTTCTTAAACTAATACCTAAGTTCAAGGAACGTCTATTCTACACGGTAGATAAGTCTAAAATGCCCTACGGCAGGCAGCGATGGAAGCCTGGCGCGGAGAAGCCTGACTACGCTACTTATGAAGAAGGGCACATAACAGACCAACTCCTCCTCTCCCACTTCAGCCAACAGGTTGTTAAGAGTGGAGGGGTGGACTGGTCTTCAATTGCTATTAGATGGAAAGATAAGCCTGCCGTCAAGTGGATATGCTTGGACTTTGACCATGACTGGCAAATACCTCTAAGAGAGAAAATCCTAGCCCAGCTATCCTCCTACGGCATTGAATGTCTGTGGGAGGTGTCTCGTTCTGAGGGGGACCAGGAGAGAAGTCACAACTGGTTCATGCTAGACCATGTACCTAATAAGACTATTGAGAAGTTCCTAGCCCAGGTCTGGGATGACCTCCGGGCGCAGGGACTGGACATGAGAGGAAATAACCACTGGGAGTTCTACCCAGTCTTCACTAAGCAGAAGTGTCTTATGCGTCTCCCTGGAGGCTATCACTTCAAAGCAGGGAAGGCTAATGGAGTTATTGTAGATGGGGAGGTAGTGGAAGACCCGGTAGGGATTATACAGGCCTTCCTGAACCTCCCAGTGTACTCTACTGAGTTTATAGAGAGCTTGATTAAAGAAACTCCTGCCGGGACTGTTCAGGCTAGGGATGAAAAGAGAAAGTATCAAGGTAAGTTTGTCTACCTACCTAGGAATATGCCAGCGCCTATGCCTGACCTTCCTAGATTTGTTGATTTAATCTCTAGTGAGTGTCAAGCCTACCGTAAGCTTATAGTTGATGCTGTCAATAATGAACTCATTGACAAACCTGGAACTAACTACCATAATGCTGGGTTAGTACTAGCAAAGCTTTCTAGGTTTGCTGACCACGTGGGAGATACCTACCCAGCCCTTGTTGACTACGAGAAAGGCAAGGGGGCGGAGTGGTGGAATATCCTAGCTACAGAGTATCGTTCCAGAGGGTACAAGGACCATGAATGGGATGCCAGGCCTAGGGAGAATCCTAAAGCTAATGTCTGGACTTGTGATACGATGGAAGAGTATTTTGGATTGTGTGAAGGTTGCCCTTTTAGAAAGAGAAACAACTTCACTAGCCCTAAGCAATTGTTTTTTGGTGAGCAGATAAAGCGGGTAAAGGTTGGAGAAGTCTACGAAGCATAGACTAGTAACTGCGATGGATGTCCGGTTGGACATCTTCCCCAAGGTTAGGAAGAAAATCCTAGATACCCTACAGCAAGAAAAACCTAGACTAGACCTTCTTCTTAAGTGTACAATGGGATCTGGCAAGAGCTGGTTCGCTGATGACCTGGCTGTGGAGCTAGCCAAGCTGGGTCATAACGTTATCATTGCTGTGCCTTCTGGAGATATTGCTAAGGAGCACTTTGCCCGTATCAAAGCCCAGGGCGGGGAGGCTCATGTTCTTCAGTCCCATAAAGCTACATTCAAGGGCAGGGAATCTGACTGTCCTGACTATGATGAAATACAGTACCAGACAAACCTAGGAGTCGATTCTAGGCTCTATAAGAAGAAGTTCTGTGGTAACTGTCCTTACTTTGAAGACTGTTCCTACCCACGCCAGTACAGTGTGGCGCTGGAAGAGCAAGTAAAGATAGTAATTATCCAACACGCCCACTTCCAGTCTAAAGAAACTATGTATCAACTACTCCAGAACAAAGAGTTCTCTGTGATGATCGTTGATGAGAGTTTCATTGATAACCTTATTGATATTATCAAACCTACCGACTTTGAAATAGAAGTCCTGAAGATAACTACAACTGCCTCTAAATGGACAGAGAGACTCTCTGATTGGTTGAAGCTTGGAGGGGAACCTAAGGGTACTATTAGAGCCCTCCCAGAGGAGCTAGAAGAGCTTTGGAAAATCTTTGATGATAACAAGCAAGGCTGGAGAATGAAGGCCCTTATAGACGCCTACAACAGTGGCGAGTGGCTTAATGCCAGATCTGG
>JAULBV010212930.1:5037-15645 GCA_032358295.1 Pterothamnion heteromorphum | reverse complement strand
CAAGGTCAAGGGTTCGGCAAAGACCCATGGGTCTTCAAAGACCCATGGGTCTTTGCGATTTGGTAGACCAAGGTCTACATTTCTTTCTTTTTTTGTCGTTTTATTTGTTTTAATTTGTAATGCTCCAGACACACCTCACCACGTTCACGCTTTTCGACGTTGTTACGGGCCACACAACGAGCCTCAGAAGCGCAATTTCATTCGATCCCATCCGAGGTAGTTACTTTCTCACAGTTAAAAGTTTAGACCCGGATGTTGGGGAAGAATAGGAGAAAAATATAAGAACAACTGACGTGCGTGTACGGGCGGCATAGCAAAAGATAGCGCAGCAGTTGTGATGGAAATGGGCAACGTTGCACGGCGAAATCTCCGTGATCCCGACACATCCCCGACTCATCTTCCTCGATGGTGAGGTCGACGACGTCATGATCGTCTACAACGACGAAGACGACGTCGGACTAGTCTTTCCACATAGTATCGCGGTTTCGAAATACTCTTTACTAAAGTTTATGTTCTTGTTCTATTCTGTGTGTCTTGGCTAGTCGCGAAGTCTCAGAACCATCCAGGTCCACCGCCCTGTCAACTGTAGTGCTCTCAATCATCCAGATTCCGCTGAGAATAATGCTACTTGGTACAAAGCTACATCGCATTGCATCCTTGGTGTGATGAACCAGATCTGTTCGAACCAATGTTTTTCTCACTGCAAGTTGGTAGCCTCCGTTTTTATTCTACACTCCTGTCAAACTACAACAACGCACTGCATCGTTCCCGAGGCCTCCGTACCCAGCCGTCCCCACTATCACCACTGTGTCCAACTCCCAGGCTTGTACATGTCCGATGACACAGACGCGCCGTCCTGAATGCTCGACATATTATGGGGCTCCGTGCGCACCCTGTCCGACGGGCGCTCCACAACGTAGGGGAGCGAACGGGTGTGACGCGTGTACAGGTGCAGATCCTCACGGCGCACCTGCATAGGACGAACCGCGAGAACGTGAACGCGGCTCGTCGGCGCCTTGTGTTGAGGGGAAATCTCCGTGACACCGCCACTTCCCGAGTCATCGTCATCTCCGGTGAGGTCGACGACGTCATCATCATCTACAACGACAACGACGACGTCGGACTGGACGGTAATCGGTGCCACCACGGCAACGACGTTCTTCGGCTCATCATTGTCGGTCGATGAGCGCGGCGCGGCGTGACGAGGATGCTTGACCATTTCTTGACGATTGGCAACGGAGTAGAGGACTTGAGTGGCGCTCACTTGGCGACGGTTGTGAGGGTAGGGAGGGCTGGATGATGGTTGAAAACGACGACGACGACAGAAGACGATTATTTATATACATTTTCACTTCGAAGTGCTCCAAACCGACCCCCGTAATTTCCCTTCAGCGTACATTCTATACAACGTTGCTGTTTATCGCCCGCGTTCAGGGTGATCGTGTTCCCGCCGTCACGGTACTGTACTCAACGCGTAGTTTCACGAAAGTACACCTTTAAACGTTACTAAACCCGTAGTTTCATGAAAGTAAACCCTTAAACTGCAACTCATGCTTCCGAAATAAACATACTTGTATCGATTCAAACGTTGAAAGGAAGGCCGCGTTCGTTTATATGACCTTTGCAATATACATAAACTTTCAGTGTTCGCTGCAGATGCCATGCGGCGGCTTGGGATGGGTGAAGGCGCGTGACATCTATCGTATGGCGCGTTTTAAGACTCTCTAGTTTATTATGTTCTCCATATCTAGCCTTTACATGTGCTACTTGTGCGGTCGCAAACTGAACCGGCCGCTGCCCGCCCACGGGCCATCCAGGAGCAAGTCAGACAGTGCGAAAGCTCCAAGTGATCTTCCCATACATGAACAACGCTTGCGCCCCCCTCCACACCGCCACCGCCACCGCCACCGCCACCGCCACCGCCACCGCCACCGCCACCGCCACCACCACCGCCGCCACCGTACGCATCCAATCATCGCCATCGTGACTGAGCCGCCATTTGACAGGCTGGAGCCGCCCTACAACCCCAGGCATGCTCATCTCAGGCGCCGGGCGGCAGCGGTAGCAACAGTAGCTACACTACCCGTCACTGTCGCTGCGCTGCACAAGGGCCAGAGGTCTGGCACAAATGGAACGCGGCGAAAGCGCGCACTATATGCGCGGGGGCGAGCACGGATCGGGCGGCGAGCGCAGGGGAATAGCAGGGGGGACAGGCTTCAAATGCATCCAGAACAGCGTGGGAGTACAACACGCTGGCGAGGCGTGGTTGGCATGCACAGCAACGCGCCACCGTCAGGACCAGTAGCTCCGCAGGCCGCGAATTTCGCGGCCTGCGGAGGAGGGCACGAACCAAGACACAGAGCAATGACATGGCGGCCGCGTGGCGCGTTTGCTCGGGAGCGAGGAAGAACAGATGAGGCCCATGTTGGAGCAATGCGAGTAGTGGCGCGCTTCAGAAGCGAGGACCAACCCAAGCAGGGCATGCAGGGGCGCCTGAGACACCTACGCGAGCCAGCGGAGAGCTGGTTCCGAGCTCGCGCTAGAACGAACAAACGCGAGAGCCTGCGGCGAACGACCCAGTAAACGCCCGAGCGCAACCATACCACCAACATGTGATAAGAGCGAGCGCGAGCGCCGGTAGCGAACCGTATAGCACGGCAGTTCCACGCGCCGACACCAAAGACGAGGACGACATGGCGCAGAAGCATTCACAGCGCGGTGGTACGCATGCCCGCGGCGACGCTATATACGCCCGTGGCGTTGGGAGTTGCCTGCAATGGCTTGTAGCGCCCTGGGGTGGATAAACGTTGGTGACCCAGATTTTACTGTAAGTAGACCTGGGTCAAGGGTTCGGCAAAGACCCATGGGTCTTCAAAGACCCATGGGTCTTTGGGATTTGGTAGACCAAGGTCAAGTATTTTTTTTATTTTTTTATTTTATTTAATTTATTACTTCTGAGCTCCAGATGCCTCACCACGTTTACGCTCTTCGATGTTTTTTTCGGCCATGCACCGAGGCTCCGTAGCGCATTTCGTCCCAACGCATCCCGAGATTAATTCCTCTCAGCACCTCATACAGAGAACCTTTTATTACTCAATTTTTTTTTTTCATTTATTTTAGCAATATCGTCCGGGTTCCTTTTTGTAATTATTAGGTATTTCTTTGCCAATATCACATGCGACACCCCCCCGTCCCCCGCCTCGCACCCGCTCGCGCATCAACTTCATTCCCGCCTAATTTATTATACAGCGGTGCGAGCCGTTATAATTTATCACACACGCTCGGTCCAGCCCGCAAAACCTGTGACACCCTGCCATTCCTGACACCTCAAAACTCCTGACCTCACTCCTCCGTTCCTTCTTCCAATCCGTCCGTCGCCCAAACAAACCCAACCAACAACAATTACTGCACAACGCACCTCAAACGCTTCACACAACCATTACCGACTTGTTCAACACGCCCAACATGACCTCCCGTCCCCTCAGTATGGAGCAGCAACTTCTTGACTTACTGTTTGGTGTACTTCACTCCTCAGAATTCCAAACCACTTTCCCTGACTTATTGAAAATCCCTTCCACTTCCGCCGTTTTGACATGGATCCACGACAACACCCAACATGACATGAACAAGCGGCTCATGGAATTCATCACACAGAAGGCCAAGAACCGTAGTAAGAAGACAAGGACACGGGGTAAGGAAAGCCCGGAGCTCGATGAGATCAAGCAACAGTATGTGGCGCAAAGCTACCGCCTTGCCTCTTCAATCGTTTGGTATCGTTCGGAAGACAAGCGCTTCGATACCGCATACAAAGCTGTTTTTGATTCCGGCCTTGTCCCTTCTCGAGTCCTCCTCGGCACCAGGTATATTCCTGCCGTGGTGACACCCCTCAAGGCCAAAGGGGCATACGACGCCGTCTCAGCTATATCAACTTTTGCGGCCGTGGTCCAGATGCATTGCTTCGGATTTCTGGCCAACCGGTTGGGCAAGAACAATGCAACTTGGAAGGTACCGAACGGCAAAGGTGGTTCAGTTCGGATTGCGAAATCGAGGACAACCCCAGATCGTGTAGGAGCACTGGTGAATGCGCTCATCGCGGTGTTTGCGAGGCTCGCCACGAACATCAACGCTGGGAATGTCGGAGCGCTTCTTCAACCATACATTGTGTACGATGTGAGCACCGGAATGTTCCGCCAACTTCTTACTCATGAAGACGGCTTCTCCCCAGCTTCGCAGCGCACAGCCTTTGACGAGAATGTCCAGTCTACACACACATGCCCCCCAGCAGAAGCTGTACCTTTCAACCGCACGTACGAAATGGACCATGCGTACCGGGACATTGTGACGCTATTCTTCTCAAGGCTTCATACCGCATTGTTGTCTGCCGCCTTCCATGACCTAGAACGCCCGTTACTCGACGTTTATCCCGACCTCGCCCAAGTTCCCAACAGACTTGCCAACATTTTCTTGTGCTTGGACATTTCTACGCGCAACGTTCTAAAGCTGCATGAAATAATAGGTCCGTCAGGTGCGACATCCATGGAGGTCATCGACCTCTTGGACGAGGACAACCCAATTTTCCCTACAGCAACAACAACAACACCGCTTGCTGCTGGTTCTTCAGCATCACATGCATTACATCGGTCAGCGTCGGCGTCGGTGGCCTCCTCCGGAACCGCTACTCCCACCACCTCGAAAAGGAAGAAGAGAAAGTCCTATACACAAGACCGACAGCTGCAAGAAAACCGACCAGAAGCGCCAACAAAGGTAGCCAAGACAGAGCCAGTCCTGCCCGAAGAACTGTTTCCTGACCGCATACCTCCCACTGAAGAGGAAGCCTCCGAAGCGATGAAAGTCATCATGTCGCGCATGGAATCGAATTGCTTTGCAGCAAATGTGGACTTTCGAAAGATTCGCAAAGAGTACGATAGTATGCGGGGTCTGTCGGGGAAAGTCCAGTTGCTCTTGGTCGACGCACCATCTGGAACACGCTCTACTTCAACAACAAGCAAGGCGAAAACCGACTTCAACGTCTTCCACCGAAGTGATATTCGCACGGCAGTGCAGCAAGCTGCTAAAGTGCTACAATGCACCGGTCACGGCATTGTGTTCTGCTCTCACCTGCAATTCTCTGTATGGTACGATGAATTGACTGCAGCAAGCATGGAAATGTCCACGGAAAAGGCTTCCTCCAGTGTCGCGCGCGATGTACCGAAAGCATCCAAGAAACTTCGGAGAATCTTTAACGTTGAAAAGATCCAACAGCTCTTCACAATGGCTAGAGGACAGTACCAATCCGACTACGACGGAACAAGCATGTCCCATGTGTCCACAACGCAGTGTGCGATTCATTTCTGGATGCGTCATTGCAACGCCGAAGAAATGGCGGGAAAGGTTTTGTACGAAGATGGTGGGTACATTCGCAGCACCCATCCTCGGTACACGAACATGATGGACAATATCCCACGGCTTCCGGTTTCCGAACGTATCTACTTGCCGGACAAACCGGGGACTCTACTTCGCCCAGACCAAAAGAACGTCGATTGGATGGCAGAGATCATCCTTCAGTACACAAAGCCGGGTGACCTCGTCCTGGACTTCTGCGCTGGTACGTATGCAACTGGAAAGGCCTGCCTCCGTCTTCCGCAACATCGTCGCTTTGTCGGATGCGAGAAAGACAAGATTTGCCACGACCTCTCTTTCCCCACCCTGATGCAGGAGTTTGCTAAGGCTGTTCTGGACAAAAATTCCGACGTTTCCGGCCGGGAAAACCTCATCGATGCGTGTAAGACGTTTATTGCTTCACGCCAGCACCTCAAGCGAAAGGTCAACCCCCTCTGGGAAATACCACCTGGTCTTCCCCTTTACCAATCGTTCCCTCCTCCAATCATCAGCGGATTGGTTACTCTCACTGGATGCCAACTGTTGTACTCGCACCTCGCACAGCAATGTTTGGACAAATGGCCTGCCGCGATTCAAGGACTCTTCCACACGCAAACTCCAGATGTATTGCTCACCATGGACGCCACGTCATGCGGTCTCATGGTCATGCCATCACTTATCAACCACCCCGACTCAGGAATGGGTGTCTTCGCCGTCAGGGATTTCACCAAGAACACGACCATTGCACATTATTACGGTACCCTGCTGTACGCGGACCTTAAGGAAGCATCCGAGACAACAAGCACGTACGGATCCGGTAACATGGCGGTCGATAAGGAGTCATTCGAGACGTATGCGTTACAGGCTGGTACTATCTCTTGTTCAAGCAACCAGTCCACAACACGTCCAGCATACATCGCGCCGGCATCATTCTGTACCGCCAGATATATCAACGAGCCTGATTACTATGATGGCGATCCGGATTTGCCCAAGCTCACCCCCGACGGGGAATCCAAGGAAAGGGAAGCGAATGTTGCCTTCCTCGTTGCTCGTGATATAACTCCAGCACGACTTCGACAATTCGATGCCATCTCAATTAGTACGTTGCGGGATATTTCAAAGGGCGAGGAGTTATACATGAAGTACAATAGGTAGGCCTCCGTAGAGACTTTTGTTTTGTTTTTTTGTTTCTTTGTTCCTTTTTTTTGTTATAAAAAGAAAAAGGAAAAAGCCAACAACAAACTTCTACAGATTTCCATTCATTCCTGACGCCACGAAAAAATAAAAAACAATTAAAAGAAACAGAGCCAACATTACCTGTTCGGTGAAAAAGAAAAGCAAAAAAAAGAAAATAGTAAAACACCCTAGCCTGTGTGAAGCACTAATAAACATGAAGCACTTCGCTACTTCCTATCGTTTTTGTCACCTTGTTCCTTGTTCCTAAAATACAACAAACCTGGACACAAACAATACATAAATTACACGCCTTTACCTTCATTCACTCCATTATTTGTTTTATTCATTTCATTGGTTCAGTACAAAACAAAAAGTATTTAAATTGTTTTTGTGACACTGCCCATGTGCGCATCGACTGTCGCCGGCCCATTGCCAACAGTGTCGTTACATCGCCTAAATCAATTTCCTATCCCTCATCCCTGACGCCCGGCCACCACTGCCTTTAATGTCTGAAAATCACAGTTCCCTCCGCCCTCCGCCCTCCCCCACCGCAATACCCCCGCACCCGTCCTGTACCTTAGCGCTGTAACTACTTGTCCATCTTCCTACCGCGCCTCTGCCTGTCCGGATCTGCACGTCTCTTTTCCTCCCTCCGTCTCTGAACCCCACTCTCTTCCTCTATCCCTACGCGCACAACATGTCGATTGAAACATTACCTGTTCAGCAGGAACTTCTTGATTTGCTGATGGCCGCTCTGAAATCCGAGCCTTTCCATGTCCAGTTTCCAACGTTTAAATCGGCCAGCATTTTCAACATGCTATCCTGGATTTACGAGAATGAGCAACACCCTTGCAACAAAGGCATTGTTGAATTTGCTAGGAAAAGAGCGTCGGCTCATGGCACGAATTCTGGAAAACAAACGCAGGGAACGAAGAAACGAAAGCGCGATGCTGTCTACGACGAGCTAATGCAGACGTATGTTACTCAAGGTTTTCGCCTTGCCGCCTCTCTCACATGGTACAGCTCGAAAGACCAAAGGTTTCGCACTGCTTACACGTCTGTATTCGAATCTGGGCTGGTTCCGTCCCGTGTACTTCTCCGCAGCAAGTACATACCTGCGATTATGACTCCCCTCAAGTCCAAAGCGGCATACGACAGCAAGGCAGCAATTTCTCCATTTGCAGCCATCATCCATATGCACTGCTACGGGTCTCTCGCGCAAAGGTTTGGCAAAGGAGGGAAACCTTGGGTCCTGAAGGACGGCAAACATTCCATTCGAATTTCCAAGTCTACGGACACCGCCAACCGTATCGGGGAGCTCGTCAATATCCTTTTCGCGGCATTCACCCCTCTTGTGAAACACGTCAATGTGAGAAACATTGGATCACTTCTGTTACCGTACGTTCTGTACGATGTGACGGCCGGAGTCTTCCGCGTGCTTCCGTCTCGCGATGATGGCTTCTCTCCGGCTTTGCAACAAAAGAAGTTCGACCCAGAGGTGAAAGCGGCCTATTCAAGCCCACCGGTGGACGCTACAGCTTTCCATCGTTCAAATACCATGGACCACGCGTTCCGGGAAATTGCTTCCCTCTTCTTCAAAACCCTTGAGGACACAATATCATCCCCTACGTTTCACCGACATGAACATTCCATACGGCACATTTACCCAAACCTCTTTGCTCTTCCAAACACGCTCCCACAACTCTTCGCTACATTGGATGTTTCTACCCGCACCAACCTACGCCTTGGCGAAAAAATACCTGCCCCTGCTCTTACCTCTACGTCGGCATCTCCTTCTTCATCAGTTGTTCCATTCCCATCGACATCCACCTCTCCGTCATACGCTGATAGAAACACACAAACACCACCTCATCCGCTGGCAAACACAACACAGTCTCACCTTGGTCCTCACGGTGAACACTCAGGTACGACGGGAACCGTGTCCGAACCGGTACATACCCATCCATCCGGCCTCCAGCCTCCTCCACCGTGCCCGGAACCGAACACTGCTGCGCCTACACCACAAGAAGTTGCATCCGCCTTGCAGCTGATTACCAAGGAGATGCAGTCCGTGTGCTTCACCGCAAACGTACCATTTCAGGACTTTCAGGCAGAGTACGAAAAAAGGTTTCAGGACAAACTTGCGGGCAAAGTGCAGCTGCTCCTGGTGGACTCCCCGTACGAGACCCGCTCAGGGGCCGGCAAGCCCAATTCTGCCCACGACGTCTTCTCAACCGCCGATATTAGGGCTGCAGTGCGTGTGGCAGCCAATACTCTGCAAAACACCGGTCATGGCATTGTGTTCTGCTCCCACGTACAGCTCGGAGCTTGGTACGACCAACTGAACGAAGTAAGAGAAAACAAAATCCATGGCACACGGACGTCCCCAGCGAGACTGTTCAACGTCGAAAAGGTACCACTACTCTTCACAATGGCACCAGGTCACTACCAATGTCCTTCTGGTAGGCGCAGCATGTCTCACGTCTCCACTACCCAATGTGCTATTCACTTTTGGATACGCTCTTGCGCCCTCAGCTCCATGGCCAAAAAAGTGCGCTACGAGCACGGCGGGTACATCCACAGCACGCATCCTCCGCACACAAACATGATGGATAATATCCCACGCCTTCCCGCATCCGAACGCGTGGGTACTCCTGGAAAGCGAGGCACCCTCCTTCGCCCAGAGCAGAAGAACATCGACTGGATGGCGGAGATCATTCAGCAGTACACAAGCCCGGGTGACCTTGTCTTGGACTTTTGCGCCGGAACGTATGCCACTGCCAAGGCCTGCCTTCGTCTTCCGCAACATCGCCGCTTTGCCGGATGTGAACTAGATATGCTTTGCCACCAAACATCTTTCCCCACTGTTATCGAAGAGTTTGCGAAACGGATGTTGGACGACACTTGTGATTTATCTGCATCACCCTCCGTCATTGATGCTTGCAACACTTACCTTGCTTCTCGTCGTCAAATCCTCAACCTGAACAGCAAGGGGTTATGGTACATCCCTAAAGGGCTTCCCGTTTACCAAATACTACCTCCTCATATTGTCAGCGGTTTACTCACGTTCACTGGGAACCAAATGTTCCAGTACCACGCCAATCAGCACGGTTTGGAAAATTGGCCTGTCGCTCTGCAAGGATGCTTCAACGCCCAACAACCAGACGTGTTGCTCACCATGGATGCTATTGCATCAGGTGTGATCGTTACGGCTTCCAACATTAGACACCCTGATGCAGGCATGGGTGTTTTCGCAGCCGCCGACATGGCCAAGCACACGAACTTTGCACATTACTTTGGAACCCTCGTCTATTCAAACCTGAACAAAGCGAAGCAAACAACGTTTCTCTACGGAAGTGGGACTATGGCAGTCAACAAGAGTTCATTCCTGACGTACGCTCTGGCGGTCGGCGACATTCCTTCTCCTGAAAACCCAGATTCGGCCCTGCCTGTATACATATCACCGGCCCCATTCTGCTGCGCGAGGTACATCAACGAACCGGATTACAATGAAGGTGATCTGGATTTACTCGACAAGCCCAAAGGTTTCAAGAAAAGAACCGCCAACGTTGAATTCCTTCTAACTGAAGACCCGACAACTCCGGAAACCGTACAGCTTCACAACGTCGTATCCATCCGTACGAAAAGAAAGATTGACAAGGGTGAGGAGCTGTACATCAAGTACAATAGACGATTCGAATAAATAAAAAAAACAACTCAAAACGTTGTAAAGTACAACAGAGCAAATGTTTTGTGCCATATATGCCGCCGCGCATCGTTCCGATATGCACGTGGCCTTGCGGTTTGCTGGAGACAGCATGTGTCGGCCTGTGATGGCGGTTAACGGTGACGGTGGGTGAGATCCAAAAATTTACTGTAAGTAGACCTAGGTCAAGGGTTCGACAAAGACCCATGGGTCTTGGAAGACCCATGGGTCTTTAGGAATTCGTCGACCAAGGTCAATGTTTTTATTTTATTATTTTATTATTTTTATTTGGTGTAATTTCGTTCATTATTATTATATCCAACTCTTACACCCTTTCAACATACACT
>JAULBV010212819.1:0-15685 GCA_032358295.1 Pterothamnion heteromorphum | reverse complement strand
GTAAAGTTACACCGTTACGCCCGCCTGCCACGTCCGTGTCCGAAAATAACTATTTTGGCCCGAAAGAGCCATATATGCACTGCATGGTCATTTCGTGGCGCGACCATGATATTTCATTGTACGGACTGTGAAAAAGCATGGTACACGTGCACAATGGCTCTGAATGATATATTCACAGTAATGCACCATGATATTTCGTACAGGCAACGATGATTAGAACCATGGTCGTAGCACGATGAAACAGTCGTGGTGGGAACCGTGCTTCTTGTTATAATTATGTTCGAGTGTAAATGAATGTGAAAGTCATGGTAATCATGGGTAACAAGTACCATGGCACTGTGAATTGAATTAATCATGGTTGGGAAGTGTAGGGAGGGAGGGAAAAAATCCCACGTGGACACGGGTATCACTCGTTAACCTTGAATCATGGTTTGAATTGTGAATAAGTGAACTCTGGTACTGTGTATTTCCGAATTAATTTGCAGTCTAAGTAACTGCATGTATTGCGTGCATCTTTTACATGCACATATCTAACCATTTGTAAGTTATCAAACTCCGGATGGTTGAGCACGTTTCCGATCCGTACAAGGCAACACAAGGTATTACGACCTGTACCTCTCCAAGACGAATTCCCTCCGTCCTCAGCGTATGCGCACTGTACGCGCGCCCACCACTCTGTCCCCGCCAAAACCAAGACACCCGAAAGAATGAGTCTGAGGCGCGCGCCACTTCTGCCATACTCAGCTCCCCTACTTGTTCTTCGGTGACCCTTGGTGAAGTAGAGAAAAGGGAATTGCTTTTGTCCCATTCGGCTGACGGGTACTCCACAGCCTGCGCAATCCGCCCTTGGCATGACTCAGTCGCGCGACGATTTTTCACACAGCTTGCACCAACAAATATTCGAAGTGGGCCATTGCAATTCTCGACGTCCTGCTGTAGTCCCCCTAGCACGCGCGTCGTCGGTCCCGTTTTCCAATCCTGCGACCTGAGTAAGATTTTGCGCAAGTCACCCTTGCTCGACACTCCAAACCATTCGAAGAGGCCTGCTGCTCGATCGAACAGTATGTGTGCTTCTTGAATATCAGTCTCAGGATTGATTAGTTCCTCCAGGGATGGAAGGAAATGAATACCGCGCGGTGGTACTGCATTGGCGGATTTGGAGACGTCTTGCACAACCATGCGGAATGTAGCGTAGTCCGCCAGATCGTTTGCCCGTAAGCTGTAGCTGTCGAGCACGGCGGAGAATGGGCTTGCAGACCGTGAGGGTGGCTTGCTGGGACGACGCAGAACCTCCAAGACTCGCGTCTTCCAGACCACCCGTTTCTCCGACACTATGACGTCCACCATGCATTGGTGGTCACATGAGATTGTGGACTCAACAGTGGCCTCCAAAACCGAGACACGGTGCAAGATGTCATCTATCGTCCCATGTCGTGCGGCCTTGCCTTCGTATGACGCGATTGGCACGTCCTCCTCGAGAACACCGTCACCGTGGGGATCCGCCTTGGTGGTAAGACCAGCCGCGCGGCTTTCCTTCTTCTGCCTTTTGCGAGTGTGGATCACTTCTTCCCATTCAATGTCATCTGCATTTCCGTCTCCAGCGTCTGCCGCATCACTCGTCGTGCGCCACGTACATTCGCCGTCGTTGCATCTCACGATCCTGTTCTCCAGAAAGACGACGTCGTCTTGAACTGCTCTTTGGCCGTACAGTGCAACGAAGTGGAGCCTGCCCCTGGCCTTCATTTCATTCCCACACTTGATTTCCTTGACGTGCGTGACCGTCGCCGGCCACCACACGCGGCGCGCGCCGTCCAGATCGTACCTAACTTCGATGCGATCAAAAGGGCTAGGGACATCGCGCGGATCTGCCATAACCGGATGGAAGCTGGAAAAGGGAAGAAGACGAGGATGAGAATGGCTTGTGAACAAATGCACACTTCAGCCGCGCGGCATGTAACACTCAATTCGGTCCCACTTGTACAGTGCCCGTAAAGACATGGTTCGCATGCCTGTGTAAATCCGAGATACCATGATATGCACCTCCCGTTGACTGCGAACCAATGAACAGGCTATATTCGGAGGCGTGCGTGTTGTCCGAACTTCACGCATCTGGTTAGAACGTACCCACCACCGCCGTCCTTACTTCAGCGATTCAAGCACACCCGCACATCTCCTCAGTGCAACATTCACCAAACGCAACCATCGGGCGCTCTCATTTTGGTCGTCTTCTTTGCATATTGCAAGAACTTATGCACTATGAAGCGTGCCTTAAGCCAAAAGAAAGGACCGAGTCCTAAGCGAGGGGGCAGGCGGCCTTCTCGGGCCGCTGCGCAGCGTGCCCAGTCCGCCGTCCTCACGCAAACGGTAGACGACGAGTATGCCTCAAGTCAAAGCTCCGCGCCTGACCTCGATTTTGCTGCAGAGAAGACCTTCGACGATGTTGCTGAGAAAACCTTCGAACGTGACCAGCCTCAACCCCAAGATCGGTCATCCGGAAAAGGGCGCCCGCCGAAACCGTTCTTCAAGCCCATGAAGTCCAAAGCCAAGGCGCGCGCCGCAGCGACTGAAAGCGAAGTGCCGTCTTCATCTGCACCTGAAGTTACAACCGGAAGAGGCGAGCAGGCATCCTCTACACTTGCTTCCACAGCAACAGCTCCCGTTGGAGCACAGACACGTGCACGTGCTGAACGGCTCATAGTTGACTCACCATGCCCTCCTGCGGCGGAGGATGCGAACGTGGACCCTGTTCAACCGGCAGAACCTGAAGAAGAACAACCACGCCGTAATCAACATGGATCTCAGAAACGTGCAGCATCCAAGGCTACCCCCACCGTATCCGATAAGGGACTTGAGAACGCCAGGAAGGCATCAATAGCCCCATCCCCGCCGGAGAGTGAGCGGACCCTACGCAGATCCCCTCCGCCTCTGCAAGGTGCAGGACGGGCACCGGCTGTGTCGCCAACGACTTCAATGCGGCCTCCAGTTTCTGATAATATTCGGAACGATAATAGACAAGTATTGACACGGCGCGCGCCATCAACAAGCCAGACGGAAGCAAGGCAAGAGCTGGGACATGTTTTCCGCGGGAGAGACGCGATGGAAGCATTGAAGCAGAACCAGGTCGTGCTGGAAAAGCTGGGCACAGAAATGGACTTAGTCCGGAATGCAGTTGACCAAATTATGAAGAAGCTAGACGACGTTGAGGAAAAACTTGACTGCAGCTCTCGGAGTCCAGCCCGCGCGGGCAGTGCTTCAGGATCTGGAAGCAATGCGCGTGGGAGAACAACCGGAACCAGAGCTCCGAAGGAATCTGCCATTGCTCAGTACGAGGGGAACATGCTGCGGCGCGCGCCGACTGTCTTGGATGTGTTTGACAACGACGCCTTATCGTTTGCCACAGTGTACTGCACCGTCGACGAGTTCCTGAACGCGTCAGACGAAGAAGTCCTAACGGCTAGGGCATTCGCGAGCGTCCTCGAAACGATGATGTTCTCGCTTCAAAACAACCAGAAGAAGGAGCAATTCAATGGGACGGTGGGAAGACGTGCGAGTGCATATCGGAAGAAGATAGTCAACTTGGCCCTCAACTACGTCCGGGGTACACTGTCGCCCGACTGCAGACACCCACGCGGAGATGTGCAACTTCATCGAAGTGAGTTGCCGTACTGGTTGCAACAAACTGATGACGGCGGTGAATACATCAACGATGGTCATATTGAAGCTGCACGCCTCAGACATGAGACAGCGACTGCTGGATCTTCTCAGTACTATCGCCGAGTTGCTATAAGTCAGGGCGCGCGCCCTACTCGAAACGATGTCGCGGAGTATGTGGTGTACACAGCATACAAGGAATTGATGAACCGTTTCATCAAGGGAAGAAAAGATATTCAGACGGAGTTTTGCCAAGCGGTTGGGTACTTGTTTACGGAGTGGGGAGACCTTGCACAAGTTCTTGTGAACGAATCGTCGTTGTCAATGAACTGGATTCAGGCGCGCGCCAGGATGAAGTGTGTGCCTCTGAGAACGGTGCGGTACAGCGTGACGAAGCGGAAGGATCCCATTGGAGCGTTGGAGAGGAACGTCCGTATCGTTGAAGACTTTGCCGGAGTACGCCAGGAGGTCGTGCTCCAGGTTTCGCACGACGTTCTCGTACGCAAGAAGAAGACGCGCGTCTCGCAAGAATTGCGTGCGGGATCGGTGAACGTCCAGGCCGAAGAACTGCGCCAGGTCATTTCACTGGTTGACGCGACAGCTGCCATTCTGGCCGGGTTCTCCGGCTTCGAAGTGGGTGCAGGGGCGGCTAATATCATGACGGTCCACAAGCGCGCGCTGTCCGGGATGTACGGAGTCGCCCTTGTGCTGCGCGATGTTCTCGATGCCGCCGCAGTTCGCGACGTGGGTGATGGTGGAGATGGTGAACCGTACAGTTTGGGTACTGTCAGAAGCGACGATGACTTGGCAACTCTACGTGATATCTTGAAGACTCTGACTCCATGCCACAGCACACGAGCGCGCGTTATAGGGAAAGTGACGTCGGCAATCCCGTCATCCGTGTTCCATGCGAAGCACACGCCGGGGCCTGGAAATGATTTCGAGACGAACAGCCGCGTTACACATTCTCTTCATCAGTCTTCAGAAGGAGAAAGAGAACCTGGGCACCGCGCGGTGAGAGAAGCCGTGGAGGATGTCGATCCGCTTGACGAGGAGCACGTACCCCATTCGAGTAGGCGTGCATCGCGACTTCCGGCAAATGCAGACGGAGATGGTCGTCGTGCCGGGCGTGGAAGTGTCGGGCGACTTGATGATGCTGAAGAGCCAGGTAACGCAAGTACCCGCGCGGGTGACAGGCGCCGTCGTACTGGATCGGGTGGAGACGTCGGCGTCGGAAATACGGCGCAATACATGGACTTCTGAAAGTGTGACGGGTTGGTTTCATAGGTAGGGCAGAGGGGACGGATGCAAAAGGATGGAGACAAGTCGATGCGACCATTCAATAGAGCAAAGTAAACTTTGGGAAATCTGAGATGTGATAGAAGCCTATTTGGGTATTGATTTTTTGGAAGGCGGCGGAATGAAGCGTGGAAATGAACCGGTGCTCGGCAAATGAATTAACTACAAGTATTTGTGCAATAATCTTGAGAGGTTGCGACCCACCAACGTTTTCCAATACATTTTGGACAGATGTAAGCAACGCGAGTTGACTGCATGTTTACAGTTAGTGAAAACCAAACGAAAAGATCGGCCTCTCCAGTTTCATCCTAACCTCCACCACCCACCTTCCACCAGCAGCGCCCTCCCCCAACCCACCTGATCCGACATTCCGAGCTCTTTTCTACCAGCGCCTTGCACTGCGATTTGCCCTCAACGGTCTCAATTGTTTGTGAACAGCGTCCGCGACGCCATACCTGCGCAGGACATGCCTCCGAAAGGAAAGGCAAAGACCGCGCGGTCAGAAGATTCCGTCAGGAGATCGCCGCGGCTCTCGCCTATCCCGCCGCCTGAGTCAACATGCACGGTGCCAGCGTCTTCTGGATCTTCAACGACACGCACCGGAACAAGCGCTTCGGGAATAAGTCACCGCAAACCTCCGACAGCCCCTCCATCTCATACCCGTCCGGCGCAATCGGTGCCCGTTCTGGTTGACAAAGAAGTTCCTCAATCCGCTGCGCAGCGTCAAGTCAAGTCCACGTCTCCTCCTAAGGTTACTCGACCTGCAGAAGAAACGCAACGCGAACCAACGTCATCCGACCTCCGTCGTACCCCTGCCGAACAAGATCCCGCAGCGACCGCTACCGTTCCTTGCACCCCTGCCGAACAAGACCCGTGCATCCGTGCCGAACAAGAACCCGTAGCGACCGCTTCCGCCCATCCCACCGCCGACGATCAAGATCCGGCGCGGAACGCAACTGACACTCTCACCCCAGCCCAACAAGTTCAAGAATCGGTGCAGTCCGCATCTCTGGCATGCGAACTTCAGATAGAACTGCCTGCGCAGCTGCAGGACACTGACGCTGTTCCGCGTAATGCAACGGACGCATCCGAAAGGCGAGGTGAGCAGACAGAGTCTGCATCCGGACAGCGACTCGCGCCGGCCGCAACCGATGCCCGACGCGAAAACGCAGCTTGCGGGGTGTTGCATTCATGCAACTCGCAACTCGCGCAGGCCGGATCGCCAAGTCAAGCCGCGCGGCAGGCCCGATCCCCGACTCAAGCCGCGCAAGTCGCGCAGTCCCAATCGCCAATTCAAGCCGCGCGGCAGGCCCGATCCCCGACTCAAGCCGCGCAGGCCCGATCTCCGACACAACCTGCACAGGCCCGTTCCCCGACTCAACCGGCGCAGTCCCGATCCCCGACACATGCTGGGCAGGCCCCATCGCCGACACAAGATCTGCAGCAGGCAACATCCGGCAAGCAACTCGAGCCTGCCACAACCGACGCCCACGCCATTCAGGCGGAATGCGAGACGGAAGGCAAGCAGTCTGCATGCAGAGCAGAAGGCTCTGACCCACAAGCACAAGTCTCCGCAGCAAAAGGCGCACATGGCCGACCTGATCCGAGCGGAATTGAGGTTGGACGTCGCACTGAAGGTGCGCTACAAGAATCCCAAGCGCAACCAGCAGAAGTATCAGAGAGGCTGACCCCATCACCTTCAAGTCCGATCCATGCCTCCAACGATGAGAAGGCCGCACCGGAGCCCTCGCCTCCCCAGCCTGCACAGCTGGCGGAACCTGCCATTGACGATGTGGTCGCACCTCCAACACCGGCACAGGAACGTTCAGACCCCCAGGCGGCGCGACGCAGTGGAACTGTTGCTGTTCTTCCCGCAACGGCACGCGCCCATGCCGATGGTACTGCACGAGGCGATGATGCTGCACAAGATGCAACGGCGCACGCCAATGTTGAAGCGAAACCTGGGCCTAGTACGGCTCCGCCTATGCAGGTACTAGAAGTTCTGCGTCTACCGTCCCCGAGTCGAGTTGGTAGTGCTGGGCGACATGTTCGGAACGTCAGCCCTCAAGTCGATCTTCGGGCGCTCACAGGAAGACACGCGTGGAATTCGCGCCGTGTCCATGACATGAACTACAACCGTTTTGTCGTGGATACCGACGTACGGCGACCAGACATGGTCCGCTTTCAATCCCTCGCCGCGCGAGAAGGTTCTTTCACAGCTCAAGAGTACTGGTCCGAGTTTGCCGCAGAGCACGAATGGTTTTTCATCCCGTCTACAATTGTGTGCGCGCGCACCTTCAGTCGTGACCACCTGGAAGCCGTTTACGTCGATCGGATGGACTACTTTCTTCAAGAAGCGCGCGCCCCGCAGACAATTCAAGATCTCCCGCTTTTCAACATCGGGCGGAGTCTTCTGAGTCGTTGGTGGAATCGGTTCAACGTCGCGCGACATTTGTTAACCGAGGCGCAATGGAGACATCATCACGACGTCTTTGTGCCGTATGACTCTTTCGACCAGCACCTTGACATTCATCGCGCCGACGCTATCCGAAGCACGTACCCCGCGTACCCTCAAGCGCTTCGAGATCTCCAACTGCCGTACGGCGTGCCAGTACCGCTCCCACCTGTCGTCTTCTACTATCATGATCGCATGATTTCAGCCACCGATGAACCAACTCGTGTGTTGTTCGAGAGTGTTCTTTCGTTAGAGTTCGCCATCCTGTACGCTGCCACCTGGTGGCACGAAGCCGCCAGGGGCCATCGACTCTTCATCCTCCCAAGCCGCGGGGTGGACTGGCTGGAACAGAGACTGGGACATATTCCCATGGACCATGAGACGGGACACGGGCCGCGCGGCCAAACCACTTTCGGATATGTTGTTGCTCGTATGCGCGAAGCCATTGCCACGCCGGAATATCAGCGAAACGTGCTCCGTTTCCCAGCACAGAACCTTCCTCCGTCGTACTTCGTCTTCGGGGAACTCGGCCTCGGCTCTGTGAATTTTCACGAGCCAGGGAGAGGAGAGTACATTCGATTTGGCAACTTGATGTCCATTCGTCGGGTGGATGTGCCTCGCGACAGCTACGGCCTCTACCACCGACTCAATCGCCGTCGCCCGTCTCCTTGGCAGACAGACCGCGCGGTCAATGAAGATGCTCGACGAAGACGTCTGGAATACGGACAGGGGTCCTACCCTTGGAGGCAATGCGAAAGACCTCCTCACGAAGACGGGCGACAAGAAGAGCGCCGACCTCGTGACATCCCCTGTAACCACGGGTACCGGCGGAGGCCCGAAGATGACCGCGTCCTTGGCTGGCATGAACAGCACCGCAGAAATAGCGTACGCGACAATGATTGGCACGATGACCGCAACAGGCACGATGAACGCCACAGCCCGGACGCCCGCCGCAACGACTGGCATGACGGCCGTCAGAGATTTGAAGATACCGGTCGCAGTGATTGGAATGAAAACATCCAACGCAATGAGGCACTCCCTGACTTCCGGCCCAGACGACTTCCAATCTCACCGCCGCGCGGCAACTTCGAACGCGGTGGAAACATGCGAGGTCCAATGTCACCGCCGCGCGGCAACTTCGACCGCGGTGGAAACATGCGAGGTCCAATGTCACCGCCGCGCGGCAACTTCGACCGAAACATGCGAAGCGAGTGGCGCCAACGCCGGGGGGAATTCGTTCAAGAGCCAGATGTTCCGCGGTACTACGGTGAAGGTCACGGCCCGAGACTTCCAACTGTTCATCACGAAGAGCCACCAGCGGAACCATGGGAATGGGGGTTCCGCATGACTCGAGACGCCGACGAACCTGTCCGGGACTTTCGCCCAACTGACGAAAATCACCCGGAGCCGCCGCGCGGCATAAGTGACCCGCCTCTGACCTCCGAGCAGCGCGTCTTAGATTCCCTGGAGCGCGCGTTGGGGCCGCTGGAGTACACAGAACAGCGCCGTATTGAGCCACGACGCAGATTTCAGCCTCCGGCTCCAAGGCGAGGACCTTTTGCAGGTTTGTTTTCTGGGGGGCGCATTCCTCGTCGTACCGGTTCCACTGTCGTGGAAAGGCGCCACCTCACTGTTGAGAACCAACTACGGCGCGAGCGAGAGGAGGCGCGACGTGAGCAGGATCAGCACCGTACAGGTTCCGCTCCTCCGAACTGCAGACCGCGCGGTCATGAAGAACGATTCCGCCGAGATCCTCCCGACGAACATCCGCCACCACCCGTGTATTGAATTGTGTACTTGTAAATTTAACCGCGCGGCCGTTCCTTGTGTTCTTTTTGGTTTGATTGTTTTTGTAAAATTGGATGTGGCTTGAGCCACACGCTGCGCAAAAAGATATTTTCAAATGTATACTAATTGTAACGCACGCTTGTCTGGCCTAACAGCCGTCTATCTCCGCGACCGCTCCACCTGACGTATGTTTATTACGTTGACCGCAGCGTGATTTGTCGATATGCTGTAATGGATCGCTCTCTCGCATGATACGTGTTATTTTACATCTGCGCTGCCCAATGAGTTCCGTCCTGCACTGCGTAGTGCTGTCCAGCAATGCTGACCAGCAGTGTCAATTTTAAAAGTGTATTTGGCTTTGCACGTTCATGGCCGTGTGATCTCGCTGGTGTCCCATGGCCACTTGTACATCGTCAAAGACGATGCGTACGTTCCGCCACACTCTAAAGTAAAATGATCATCCCCGCTTGTCGACGTCACACATGCTACGATACGGGTTTTCAGCCGCGCGGCTTGTCGAAGTCACTTCGCACCGCTGTGGTCGAATAAACTGGCTTCCACAAGTATACGTCTTACGAATGCCTGTAACTGTGTACATGACCAGGTCGGCGAACGCCTTGTGAACACGTTCATATACATGGTCATCACCTCCGTCATCGTTTATACTATAAAGCTGCGCGGCCGGTCGTGCGTAATCCGTTAATCCTGTAGAAACATTCAAATAACTTAGGTTATGACGAGCCATACTATTCATCTCCGTTTTCTCCCGAACACACACTACTGATTTCTTCGTTCCATTATCTCCCACTCATGAACCGCGACCTGCCTCTACTACAATCCAGTCCACCAAAAACTGTCGTCGCTTACGACCTTCTGGGTACAACATAACAGACACCGGTTAAGAGAGCAGACAAGACATGCAGACTGCTTCCGTGTTATATATTGGCATAGCCGCGCGGCTCATGAACGTGCTGGCATTTTTCTCCTGCACGCTGCTCTCCAACTGGTGAACCTTTTCCGTCCGTTTATTGTTGAAAGCCGCGCGGCAACAACTACAGGTCATGGTTGGTAAGAAAAGATTCTCAGATTTTTTCTTTCAGTCTTTATCCATGAAGGGCGATGTCTTATAATACAATTCTGTTGCGAAGTCTTAACAGTGATTGTTATGGGCGTCTGTGGTACCTTTTTCTGAAAGATTGAAGGGGACACTCCCACGTTTCGTACCTTTGAAATGCGGCGTGAGCCACATCCACGGGCTAATTTCGACGTGGTGCTTTAATATTTTTCCATCTACTTGCGCTAGTTATCCACAACTCAACGATACTTAACTGTACGGTTCGTCCGTCACGGGGCGGTGTTCATCCCCTTCGACTAACCATACTTTCTGAAGGGGCCGGTGGAAAGACTGATGCTGGAATCGGGCTTAGATTACTTTGGCGAAAGGGATGCCATATTTTATTTTGAATCCATGCATTGCTGATAATTCTGTTGCCTATAAACCGCGCGGTTTGCGAACTGCTGGAACTATTCTTACTTTTGAACACCGGCTGCTACGTCCACTTCGAGAACACCCCCGCACCACCCACATCCACCGCATCCGCTCAGGATCAATCCTCAACGCACGATCCGACCCAACATCTGGTCCTCCTTTCAACTCATCCTGTCCGATGCGTACTGCTGCACACTTTCATGACTATACCGCAACGCGAGAGACGGCGGCACTACGGCGCGCGCCCATCCTCACTACGGACGCTTTCCGGGCGGGTCAATCTCCTACGCGGCGCAGCGCTGAGCCCAGCCGCACAGAGGGCCCAAGCTCAGCGCCACCGGCTTCTCATGGACAAGGTCACAGTCGAAGATCAGGAAGCAAGGAAAGAGCGGAAACGTCTACGTGATGCCGCGCGGCAGCCCCATCTCGCCGAGGCAATGGAGGAGCCTGTTCAAGGAGACCCCGATGCAGTGCAGTCGCCCGACCACGTTATACGAGACACTTCGTTGGGGGATCACGTGGATACCACAAGCGCACGATCTAGCGAGTCGGTATGTGAGAGCGGCGGCGAAGTCGACATGAGCCGCGGCCGCACACGACACAACATTGGAACTGGAGACGGAGGGCTCCATGAAGTTGTGGCTGCGCAAGATGAGGCTGACCGATACGAGGCTGGGCAAGATGAAGCCGGGCAAGCGGACTTGTATACTTCAGACTTGGATACTGCTGATGACTTCCAACCGTACGAGTCTTCTACCACTGTGAAAATGACGCAACCGCTCGGTCTCGGTCCCATGGCACTGTTGAGACGTCGCCATCGAGCCTTACTCACTTGGGAAAAGATGCTGAGTTTCCTCACAGTGTGTGGGCGCGCGCCCTTTTCTGCTCAACAGTACGGGATTCTGACAAGCGCTGTTCGGACTGCCGGAGCATCAAACGCCATGCACACCTACAAGACTGTCAGGCGCCAGATGTCTAAGTTCCTGGGGAACTGGGCGTTTCCGAGGAGCTCCGTACTGTTCGTGGAAGATATTAGCAGACCGCGCGGTGCAGCTTCGGAGAAGAACGTTTCAACAGAGAACGCTGGAATGAAGCCTGCGCAGGCGTGCGTACGACTTGTCAAGCCTTCCGAGTGGGCAAAACTGGACGTCTGCACATACGCCTTCTACGCCGATGTTTTCACCCATCCGTTGCGCAACGAACCATCCTTTCTCAGCATTGAAAAATCTCCTCTCGTGCAGCGTCGTGCACCCTTCATTGGTCGAGAACTTTCTCTGTGGGCTTTGTACGATGGGGTTCCCTGTGTCGTATCGTGCGGTGATGCAGTCACCTTTCCATGTGCGGCTCCTCCGAATGGAACTGGAATGAACCAAGAACTTCTGAGGACCTGGATACCGGCGCGCGCCACTAACATGTTTCGAGTAAGCCAAAGTACTGGAGTTCGGGGCGTGTTCGTGGGGTCCTGGATGATTGGATCCACAGCTGATTCGGCAACGACGGACGTCAGTGCGTGGACGGAGACTGAGCGAGCGGTTTACCAGATCATGTCAAGTTCGTTGTCCACTCCAGGCGCTGCGGCCCACCTTGGCGGCGGTCACTCAGAAATAACCTCACTTGAACTGCACGCCGGAGACGTATGCGTCCTCCTCCGAGCTGAGCATACAGGTCAAGACAGTTGCGTTCGGTGCGTGCTCATTGCCTCTCTCATACGACACGGGCGTGGTGAATCTGCTGAACGACTGGCATGGGTTCGCGTGCGACATGGTCAACGTCCAGATCAATCACTGCAATGTATTGCAACTGCGAACGTTACGGACTTGCCGATCTGGAACAGGGGTACCGAGCAAGATTCACCGCGCGGTGGCTATGAGTTTGGTCGCCAACAGAACCAAGGCTTCCTACCGGACGGCTCAAGATTCCTCGTGTATAGGTTCGCTTTATATATGGACGGTTTCAAGCAAACAAAAGCTCAGCGAGATACCCGATCGGTAGGGGGCTGCTATCTCATGCCGCTCGGCTTATCAACGGACAGCCGGAACAGCGCAGGAGCGCCGCGTGTACTAACCCTGGCTTCCAGCCAAGTTGGTCACAACGCTGTCATGCAACTTCTCATGGAAGATATATGCACAGGTGTGACGAGCGGAGTGGACGGTGTAGATCCCTATGGTCGGCAAGTACGCATTTATCTAGACCCCGTCACGTTCTTCGGGGACTATCCCGCAGCCGCGCTTTGTGCGGACTCAATCGGACACATCGCGACAGCGTTTTGCACGCACTGCTCTGTTCGGAAACGGCGCGCGCCTGGCACGTCTAAGATTTTGGGGATGCCAATGAACCACTCCAGGCGGCTAGGTTTCATGAAAACTGACGCGCGTCTACATGCCATTCGAAGTGCTGATCTGCCGTCATCTGTGTATCGTTCTTTGGGTATGAAGTGCTCAACCGTCGATATGAGCAAGGATCTCCCCTTGGTGGCATTGTCGGATATGTTAAACCGCGCGGCCAATATGGGACAAAGTACCGGAAGGGTGACACCGACGCCAATCATGTTCGAGTCTTCGTTGAGCTGCGCCGCAGTGCCAGATCACCTGATTAACGGCCTCATTAAGAACGTCCTTTCAGTCCTGTTTGACTCCGTTCAAGATGACCGACGCCGCGCGGCAATTGAGGTGAGGATAGGAAGCACTGCTAGAGAAAATGGCCTCCCGGTTACTGGACATATCCTGAGGTGGGACAAGGTTCGTGGGTACGCAGGATTGATGAGTCAGACAATGTCCACGCTGATTTGTGTACTGTTATGTGCGGCGCCCGCATTTGACTCTGAGTACAAGGACACGGGTCGGGAGATCTTCAAGCTCGCGAGGACATTGCAGAAGTTCGTGGCCTTGGTATATTTCTGGCCGAACAAGGATTTCGATGGTGAGGCGCGCGCCATGTACACCGAGCTCGGCCGGATGGAGTATTACAGAGACCTCCTACTATCTGCCGAAAGGTTCTTGGCAGCGTGTGAATCGGTGATGGCTGACGACAACGAGGCTGGCGCAGTACTCGATAAGCCAAACGCTCATCGCGCGATCGAGCTGGTTGTTCATACCGTGCCAAACTTCGGCCACGCTCGGAACTGTTCTGAAATGGTTTTAGAGATGATGCACCGAGTTTTCAAAGAATGGCTCGAGCAAAACACGCACCCTACCTCGCATCTGACAGCTGTCGAGCGCGCGCTTACGAGAGACTGGCTGGGGAGGGTATACAATCTGTACCAATGCGCGCGCAATGGTGATAGTCAAGACAGGGCTTGCGCCGAAGTCGGCCTGCGCAGGCTTTTTCTTGGATGGGAGGGCGTCATAGTCAACGAGACGAATGAAGAGGCAACCCAGTTCAAACTTGAATTCCGAAAAGCCTTGATGGAATCATTTCAGGAGCCAGTTCTATCGCTAATGAAGGATTGCGCGCACATCTCCCACCCCGCGGCGAGACGTGTGACATGGGAAGTAGCAGAAGACGAGAAAAGAAATGACTTCGGAGATGAGACCCGCGCGGGCGTTCTGAGACACGGCCTCCACATTTTGGGGCGACTGTACAGGGTGGGCGTCGGTGGTGAAGCACGTTCTTTCCAACTGTACCAGAGGTCCCGTCTGACATATGCCGACATTTTTGAGGGTCGGAAGCGAGTATTCAAGCACAATACAGTGACGGAAGGCTGTGCTATTTCCGTCCTATCTCGACATCCGGACGGTGTTGGCATTGTGCGACAAGGCGACGGAGGAGCAGGAACCCAACGGTTCTACGCTGTTTTCGGCGTGGTGCGTGGCACCGACAAGAGCGTTTGGAGCATTGGATTGGAAATGAAAAAGAAAATCACACCGCGCGGTGAGGGGTACACCACGGATGGAGGGGGGTGCGGAGTGGTGGAGTTGACGGAAAGGGTTCGTCGAATCGGTCTCGCTCATATATGCGACTCGAGGTGCGTCTTTCGCGTGGACAATAACGCCGCAAACCATAGCGAGGATGTATGCTCTGGTGGGCTGTACGACATTTGGACGCGGCAAAACGGCTACCCACCTCACATGGGATGAGCATCAGCGCCGCGCATGCCTGTCATGGAACCGTACCACGTGCCCCGATGGATTTCGAATAGATCCGTGATATCGTTCTGAAACCATGGTACGTTCTATGAATTGATTAGGCTCGGTAGAAATGAACGTAAGGGTTACGCAACCATGATTTAAATTGCTGATCAAACACTTCTGGTACATGGTTTAGCAGTACAAATCAACAGCACACTACCACGCATATTCGTTGTACAGGACTGTATATTATCATAGTACACAAAGACATCTATGATCATGGTACCAGTAAATTCTATCCACGTGTATTACGTGGTTGTGCGCTTGACAAGCCCGATTATGTACAGTTTGCACCATGATAATCACGGTTGGGATCCATGTCGATGGCACTGCTGAACCTGTACCCCAGAATCATAGGTTATGCGCACCATGCCATTGCATTCTTGCGGCCCATTATAGTCGTAGTTGCTCACCATGCATCGCTTCAACTTAGAATTTGACGTACCATGGATTCCAATGTCCACAACAACATAAGTACGTGGTGTACAATAATGATTGTATGTTATAGAATCATGGTGCGCCTGTGTTAATGACAGTACGGCACTAAAACTTACACGAAGTTGGGGAATTATCATGGTGCACACCATGATGCAAACAATGTAGACATTGTACATACGATGATGCAGAGCCCTCGTACCATGCTATCAATCACAGGCATTCCTATACATCTGCAGAATCATGGATTGTGGATAATGCACAGTGATAATATCACGGTTGCGCACAGTGATAAACCATTGTATCCGACCTTCAAAATGCACGGTTATAACCATGATTCGGGAACCCAAATGACCATGCAGTGGGGTAAGTGTTCATCAGGAAGTCCCTTCGAAGAAGCAGACAGAAGAAGTTCTTCGACGGAGTGTTTCACGTCCTTCT